>FIZR01014887.1:0-10774 GCA_900060175.1 Ferrisia virgata
TACACGATACGAATTAATTTTAGAGTCGTATGAATATCGAGATACTTAGTACTCTCTATACTACAATGTGCATACCAAATTTCAACTTTCTAGCTCATTTTGGTGGGAAGATAAAGGAGGAACAGCCTTTTTTCAAGCTCAAAAAAGGGGGAAATCCTTATATCTCCCGTCCTAATTGACTTGGGAGATTGGTTTTTGGATATATGATACAACTTGATTTTTTGTCAATCGACTTAAAAAGACACAAATTTGAATTTTCCACATCTCAGCACCCTCTCCTTAAAATTGGGACATGCCTGAATTTTGACATTTATCCTCTCTGATTGAAATCTACAGAACACCATCATAGCTACAGACTTATTGAGCGTTATCTGTGCTCTCTAAAATACAAATCCCATAAAAAAATTGTTTAACAACATTCAAGAATCATCTCACACCATTGACATTTTTGACATAAATATATTACTTCTTTGGAGTCCCTACAATAGTGAAATTGCAGCCAATGAAATATGCGATAAAGAAGCAAAATAAGCAACCATTTTAGGTACAAAACAAAAAAAAAAAAAACAATTGTGTAATCAATTTCAACATCAACAGTGGACGTTGAAAAATCCTGAAAATCGAAATCCAAATTGTTCAGGATTTTGATGGCCTGGATGTTGATAGCCCTAATATTGATGGTCAACTGTTCCGGTCTGTTATTATCTGAATCATCAACAGTTGGATTATCTTCTACCAAAAAGTGACTGTTACAAAAAAAAGGCTAAGCAATTTTCAAAATTCCAAATTTTAAAATGAAATCACAAATTTTTTCAAAAATATATCACTGTAGATGAAATTTGGACTTCTACTGGAACTGGGAAAGTGGTAACATAAAGAATTTTGAAAATTTACTAAGCATTGTTTCCCTAACATTCAAGTTGATATTAAAGATATTGGTAGTCTGGATATGGATATTGATGATCAATGGACAACTGTTGATGGTCCACTGTTGACACTCCCGATCTCGATAGTCCACTATTGATAATCAAACCTCAACTGATCACCATCAACTGCTAATGATCAAGTATTGACAGATCTGTACTGTCAATAGTTGGATTATATTTGGCGTAAAAGTCTAGTGTTATAAAAGAAATGCCAAGCAATTTTTCAAAATGCAGAATGTTCAAAAGCATCACAGATAGAGTTTTGATCTGCTAGAATGCGGAAGGTAAAATGGCCATAGGCTTAGGATTATATGTCCCGAGTTCCTTACATGATATGTATTTTATTGTATCGGATAAAAATTTGAAATGCCAATACCTGATGAAAAATCAATTGCATTCATAAATTTGGAATAAAAAGCCTGTGATGGGTAACAAGTGTCTAGACCCTGAAACTCCTTGAATTCTTATCAGGTATTTCGGTATTTCGGACGTTTGTTTATACTTTGGGCCAGGTGTTTTTTCGACATTTAATTACACTATGAACATTGGATCAGACATAAGGCAGAACCAGAAAGAGAATAAATGATACTTATCGTTTCACTTTCTAGTTACTTTCAGTGTTATCCGAGTTTAACTTGGAGGTGACCTTTTAACATAACTTTTTATAATTTAATGTATAAAGGCGAAGCTTTCTCCTCGTATTCCATTTGTTTGTAATTTTACCATCATTTTTTGAGTTACTTATTCGTTATTAAATTTTAAGAATTTTCTTTCCAGTTACGTTTAGTTTTAGGTTATAAGAGTACCTATTAAAATGTTTATCTTTTAGCCCCAATTTTTTGTAATTTTTAAGATGAATTTTTGTTCGTTTTGCTTTCCTTATTTCTTGTGATGTTACTTTTAAATTGAAACGAAGTCAATTAACTTGAAATTTTTTATTTATTTCGCCCAAATCTTATTCACTCAGTAAATTTAACACAGTCAGATACAAAAATCTACCCAGAGTCTAGACACTAGTTAATGAGTATAGTGTTGCGTGGAAGGGTATTATTTGATAATTACACGTTGTAATCAGATATGGCGCAATTCTCAGAATTTGAAAATCTGATTTCTGAAATGGCAATTCCTAAATTTCAAGAGTCAGTTCCTTTCACTAGATTCATTCAAATAGAGAATCCGATTCTGAATCGCAATTTGCGATTCTGATTCTGTTCGCGGCTCCTGCCAAATTCTTTTCACAGCCTTTACCTGATTCTTTGCACGGCTCCAACTACATTGCCTTTGCGGTTCCCATTTCACTGAGCAAGGCTCTACAGAGGATTTAAAAATTAATTTCCAAAATGAAAACTATACTTTGAATTTAATTGTATTTTGTAAATTTACACCGAGATCATTTTCGCTGTTGACTTTTAAAAAATGAACAATAGGCAATTTCAACTATGAATCAGGATTAAACTAACCTCAACACAATGGGAATTTTTTCACGATTTTCAATTATGTATCGTGTATCAGCTATCCAGGTTTCCAGATTCATAGAGATTTATTATAAATGTAATTGATTTTTCATCAAGTAATGGCATTTTAACTTTTTATCTGATATAATCAAATACATATCATCCAATGAATCCAACACATATAACCCTAAGACTGAGAGCATGTTACCTCCTCCCATTCTAGCATAAGTCCAAATTTCATCTGTAAGTTTTGGCGCGTAAAATCGTTGATTTCCATTTCAGATATGTTCGATCTGGTTTCTGGTACGACCATCACATGATTTCCACGTATATAATCTTCTCATGGCCACAATGAGATGTTGCTCCGTGCTGAATTGAAGCAATCTTTCTACTCGATTATTCGTAGTTCCAAGGCCAGGTCTTGATATTAAATTACAACTGTACATGTTTCCAAAACCAAAATTGGGTTATATGAACTGGAAAGAGCATAATTTTGGTGTTTATGAAATACTTTACCCCTTCAGAGGGAAAATTGTTATAAATTGAGCCGTGTATAGTGAGGGTACTAAATCTTACAATTTGTTGTGGTTGAAATTTAGGGGTGCGATAATTCCAAAATTTTGGTTTTTGGGGAGATAACTCCCTTACTATAGCATGAAAAGGGTTCAAGTTTTGTATTAGTGATTAAAATATGCCGAAAAAAAATTTCTAAAAGTTTGATATTTCAATTTTAGCAACTCATCTCCCCCACCTTTGAGGCCTTCATAATCCAAAGTGCTTTTTCGCTATAATTTTTGGTGCATTTGCTTGTCAAGAGCTTTTCATAAGCAAATCAGCTCACTAGCTATAACAGGGGCTAAATGAAAATCCACTGAAATTTCTTGCTTGTAGCTTTATCACGTGATAATTTTCACAAAATAACACCTAACGCTCAGACATATCCACGTCAAAATTCACTCTTTCATTACACCTTTAAGAGGAATGGCCAGATACTTGAAATTTTGAAATGCAATGAGCTAATGAATAAAATTGTTTCAAAGTAGCTTTTTGTAATCTTAAAACCGATTTTAATCATGTACTTGCTCACTCTCTCTCTCTCTATGCACCCTCGTGACTCATACATCATGGATTTTCTCAATCAATATGAGGAATAAAACAACGCTAAAAACAGCTTGTTTGTTAGAGAGAAGTTTCAACAAATTACCCATTTTAATCTTACTACCATGGAATAGAAGAAAAAATGCTAGCTAATGCTAAAACAAGAAACAAGTTAATAACGAATTCCAAAAAATCACCATCTAGTAGGAGATAATTAGCATGTTATAATGTAACACAAGGTGGAAATTTGGAAACGTTTGTACACGTGTATTTTCTTATATTACAGAATCCAGTCTCTAAAGACTTTAACCATTCCCTGGAGCTGTACGAAATTCGCTTTGTAGGGTGCATATTTTGTGAAATAGTATAAACCTTACCTTTGCGCATGAAAATATAGAAATAAGAGTTTAATAATGAAGCTAATTTCTAAGACTGCTACACACCATGATATATATACGTAGACCTACTTACATACGAATACCAAAGTATTTACGCGTAAATGGTACGATGTAGGCGGTTCAAATAACTGCCAAATGATTTTATCCAAATTGAGACTTTATTTTGCTTCTTCTTGCCTTAATCAAGATTAGGTATAGAAATCTTGCTAATTATTTATGTAAATCTTGTTATATTATTTTATAATCATACTTAATTACTTAAAACGAGAAGTCACTGCGAATATTTTAAACAACTTTTAAGCCAGTGGATTAAAGTATTCGTGATTATTTACCATCTCTTGCAATTTTTTTTCTCTAATGTTAGACATGACGTGAACTCGTTGGTACACCATACCAAAAACTACCCTTCAAAAGGAAATTATTCGATTTTAAAAATTCACGGTGTGTTTATAGTCTACGTAGGTTACAGTGAAATTGAACACGAATTGTATAAAAATAATTGTTGTAAGAAAACAGCACATTTAAGGGTACCCTTTATAATAGGTATACTATCTCAATTGTAAAAATGACTGTAACAGCACAACGTGTGAACAATGGAAAGACAAAGTTAACATTTTCGTTTTGAACTGTGTGTACACAACAACGATGTTAGAAAGCAGGTACTTCAATAAAACGGTTAGGTTCTTTTTAATGTAATTTATAAAGAGTAAATTCCTAGCACCAGTATTTTATTTATGTCTTTTCTGCTCTTTTTTTTGTCGAGCGAAAAACGAAATTACCTTACAAGCTGATAGTACACCTTACTTTTAAAAGCTGTTTAAAATTTGTAGCAGTATCGTCGAGATTTATTATATAGCGAATATCGTCGCAAAAATATGTATATGAGTTGCGAAAAATATACCGTATACATGAAAGTATAAATATAACGATATACACGATAATTAGTTGTAATTTTGCGACGCCTTTCATTCATAAACGACATGTGCTTTTGAGATTTGATTTATGAAACTATGTAGAACTAGAAGTTTGAACCGTAGAAAAGAACGGCTATTTAAGCGGAGTTTTATATTTTTAAAAGACATAGAAGACGAACTTACCGTGTGGGTACCTACTACATAATATTGTATACGATACAATAAAATCATTTCACAGTGTTGTAAAAACAAAATGTACCTATCTACCAAAGGGAAATTTGCTGGATGAGCTACAGCTAACATAAGTTACAAGTGCCAATACGTACTTGACAATATGAGAATTTTTTTAATATCAAGTTACATTCGCAATTCTAAATATTTTTCTTTTCATAAAATATAGAAATTTTTTTTGGGGAAAAAAATTCAAATATATATATATTTTTTTTTAATATCCGAATGAAGCACCGAAGTAAACAGTCTAAACACCCACATATTTTATGCATATTTCCAGTAAATATTTGTACTTATTTCGATCATTTGCGCGAAGAAAAAAAAAACACCCTGATATTTATTAACCTTTACTAGGTATTCTTTTAATATTAAGAAAAGTCAAACTTTTATACCGAGTTGAGAACTCGTTTATATGACAAATTCATATACTGGTATATTATGTCGAAATGAAAGAAATTTCAATTTAGCGTATAAATGGCGTCGATCTTTTTCATTTAATTTAGACGTGAATTCTCACCATATTTTTTTCGTAATTTAGATAATTTTTTTCTTTTCTACCTACGTCTTGAAAGTTTCGAATTAAAAATTAAAATTATAATGAAGTTTTTCATTTTTTTTTCTCCTACAGAAAATTGTATCGTCAATTGAGAATGCAGTTATGTCTACAGAATTTTTTTCTTCTCTTTGTAATATTTCTTTTGTCATCGTAAAAATTTCGTTTGTTCGAATTAATTATTTTCGTTGACTAAAACTCGAAATTTTATTTAAAATTCGGAATGACTGAAAATAATTCATTCTGATGTACGACGAGATGATGAGAATTGAGTTGACTTCGTCGCAACATGAAGAATAAGCGAAAACCGAGCTAAGGGTAGGCGAGTATTTAGAAAAACAAATGAAATGTACCGAATTGAAAAATTCTTCGATAAAAGCAAATTCTCAAGAATAAGCATTATGATCTTTTTTCCATGCCTACTGTTGAGATAGTCTGGTCTTTGAAAATCATACACTTATTCATCTGCTGTACCAATTGTAGAGAAATTTTCAAAGGAAATAAAAAATACTGCGAAGCTTGACCTAGTTGAAAGAATACTCAAATACAAAAGCATTCAAAATAAACTTCGAAATCGCCATGATAGTGAAATGCGTGATTGATCGTGAATGAAATAATCAGAATTCCAATCATCATTCGTTTATCAATGCTGCGTGGAATTACCTCCCAAGAATAAAAATGAACTTTCAAGAATACGAGGAAACTAGATTCGAAATAAATTAAATATAGTTAAATTTGTGGAACAGCGAATGGATTCAGAAAAAAAAGAAAGGGAGTATGATGGAGAAAAAGAGCATTCAAAAAATTATAAAACCAGCGAACAGAAATATGATAAGGTGTGAAGAAATCTCTTCAAAACATGTGTGAAATGATACAGAAATCATTTAGAATGTTTTTTTTTTACAGCTTATTAAAAAATAGAAGAATTCTAGAAAACATTAAAAACGTAAATTATTCATTTTGAGGTGCGAAATGAAGAAAAAATTGTTTAAATTGTCATCTAAAAACTCGAAAAAAGTTTAAAATGAAAAATAAAATGGTTTTCAAAAAAATTTGGAAAATGAAGAAAACATCATATAAGCCGCATGCAGATTTCTAAACAAAGCAAAATTAGGCCCACCCTAGTGGTTACTGGTGCTATAGTTCCCCTCCTCTCTTTCTCCATTTTTGCCGAATTTAATACTGAAATCATTAAAAACCCTTACCTAACTTTGAGAAATGACTTTTTATGGGTTAAAAATATCCTTTTTCAAAATTTCGCCCTCATTGTGCTCGGGACTTCATGTTCAGCACCTTCCTTAGAAAATTTTCGGGTGCACCTATCAACCACATTGAAAAAATTTAATGCAACAATTGCACTAAAAAATTGCCAAAAATTGACATGACTGAATAAGTATAATGAATCCCAAATTTAAGGAAATGATTGTTGAAAAAATTGGACTAGTTGCCCTTTGAAAAGCTCAAAAATTGTAATAATTTCTCCAATACTTGGGAATCATTACACTATTAGTTTAGTCGAATTACTGCAAAAAAAAAAGGGCTTCAGCTCGCAGCAAATGTAAAAAGTAATTCAACGACTGATTCTTAATCTAAAATGTGTTAAAAGAAAAATAAGTTTGGGTGCTATTTTTTCTAGCCCTTCCTCCTTCAAAAATCCAACCATTTTTCTTAGAAATGCATTTATCTCTCCTTCTGTCAGTTCTACTAAAAAAATTTTCAAACAAAAGTTTCTTTTTGAAAGATTTTAAAAATTTTTAGTCATCACAAAAATTGCACTTGGAGCAACCTTTGGGCACCAAATCTCAAAAATGTATTCATCGAAATGCTCAAAATTAAGTTATTCTCGTTTATTATAAAAAATACCAAATATACAAGTAGGTATGTAGTGTAAAATTAGTAATCACAAAAAATAATTGGAATAATATTTTACGACTAATATATTACCTGTAATCCTCCCCCCTCCCCAACGGGAACCCCTTCTCTTCGTACCAACGTTCAAAATAAGTGATTCGACCCTGCCAGTGAATTAAACATTTCATCGAGGGCGAGCTTTAGAGAGAAAGGAAAAATTAACCGATTACCAAGTATAAAAATATATACTTTTCCATCGATTATTTTTCGATTTCTCCAAAATTTACCAACTTTTTGATGACTAGGAAGAGGGGTCACTCCCATATTTTTGCCTCTGGATTTGGGACGCGAAGATTGTTCCAAATCAGCATTGGGATTCACGAGGTCATTTGAGACTCGGATCAAATCTCGGATCGTCGAGCAAAAAATCATCTGGATTACAGAAACGGATCATTTTACAAAAATATGATTTCAATCACGGATCACACTTCAAAAACTGATCCTTGACTCGGATCAATTTTCGCGGATCACAAAAATTCGGATCATCGGATCATTTTTTTCAAAACGCAGGCTGCACTATAATTTCCGGATCCACGCTAATTTCAATTTTATGAGATTTTTTAGCCTTGAAACAATAACCAGATCATCATGATCTAATCCTGCAGTACAAGCTACCTTTTAAAAAATTCATCCGGAAAGGTCATGATTTCAGGAAAATGAATCGGATCAAATCACGGATCATACATAAAATTGTATGCGAATCACATATCGCGGATCATTTTAAAAAAGGACGATCCAAAATGATCCGAATCACGGATCAAATCACAATTTTTTGATCCGAATCATGATCCGGATATTCCCAACCCTGCTCCAAATGCAATTTTTGTTATAACCGAAAATATAGGGAATCCTTCAGGAAGAAACTTTTACTTGAAATTTTTTTTTTTGTAGAACCAAAAACCTGGAAACACGTACAGTCAGAAAAAAATAACACTCGAGCTTATTTTTCTCTAAACACATTCTACATTAAGAATCAGTCGTTAAATTACTTTTTACAGTATGGATGAACGAATGCACTAATTCGACTACGCTGTAAAATGCGATCGATCGCATTTTTTGGCAACTTTCAAGTGCCATTGTTGCTTCAAATTATTCTCAGTGCATAATTTAATTGCACAAATTTATACGCCACTAATACGATTATTACTTTTATCGGTATAGCTGCAATTCTGAAGGGAATATGACAGAGGTAAACGTACCGTTAGGTACTATTTAGTAATATAAAAAAGTAGGTACCCATTCCTCATTGTTGATCATACATTATAATAATATTGCTTTCTACAATTCCGCACAACTCTGATATTCGTTCGTGTACAACTGTGCATATCTCTACTTAGCTTCCTTCCCTGCTTTCCTTTCCTTTCAAATTCACGACAGCCTTATTAAAATGGCAACAACGACGACGACGAAGGGTGAAAAAAAAAAGTCGTAATATTTAAACTTCGGTATAAGTTCAGTTGTCGCCCGATGTTGTCTCGAAAAAGAAGCACGTTGTACGTGTTCGGAATAAGCTCGTCGTGAAATTACGGTACAACTTTATCATTCTTAATACCATAAATAAAATTGATAAATACGATATAGTAAAATAAGCGGCAACGCAAATATACACGAATATTTGTACGCGAGTATTGATAACGTATACGTAAAATACGAGCTTAATCTCAACCGTGTATAGTATCATTTGACAGAAGGGGAGAAAAAAAGTCGAAAAAATTTGCGCAATTTTCCAACGCAACGTAGAGATACATATTTGTACGTATATACTTCATGTACACGTACGAGACTCTATGCTCAGATTGGAATACACGTAAAAGAATTTCTATCTTACGAGTGATTTTTTCTTATGAAAAATTTGCAAACTTGCTTGAAGAAAATGATAACTTTGTTCGACGTCGCGTTGCTCGGGTCGATGCAATAAGTATCGTAGCGTATTCGTATATAAATCTGTCGAATACCAATTTGTCGGAAATAAATTAAATATAGGGCCGAGAGTGAAAAAAAAAAAAAAGGTAAACGAGTAAAATTTTCGTTCATCCTCATGCACATTGGAAAAAAAAGACTTGTAGAATTGTTTAAAACGATATATAGCACAGCTATACGACAAAGGCGACATACACGAGGATTATACGATGCAAACACGTGATAGTTTTGTAAAGTTTTACCAGCTTGTATGAACATGTATGCGGTTCACTTGTAGGTGAAAGTATATGTACTATGTGGAGGACGTATACTATGTGTATATTGTTCGGAAGAATTATTCCCTAAGGTAAGACTTTCAACTTTGATATCGCCGATTACTCGTTCATTTTGTAATATTGAAGGTAATTTTCTGTGCATAAGTGTTTCGATGATCGTACAGCAGCGTGTTCTCCTTTTTCGTATATACAAAGATCATCTCTCATTCTCTTACAATTTTATATTTTACCTTACTCTTTAGCTCGATTCCTTCTTCCAAGCGTATATTCAGTATCGTGCTATACTGCAGTGTACCTATAACAAAGTAGAATTGCCAGCCGAGTTTATGTGTATTTCTGTGCGTTAAAATTGGCACCACTTAGTTTTACTATAATTTTCCATTAGCCGTAGACGATTTATTATTAACTTCGGTTTAATAAATTACCTCAGATCGTGCTATTGTATATTATGTGTTCGTCTATGTATCTAGACCTTCCTACGTAGACGTTACATCCTTTTGTACTACGACGATGTGCAAGCTGACGAAGCCCAAGTCTATTCCGTTGAATTGCCTGATCTGAAAAAGCTTGCGTTTGTACTACGAGTAAAATTATCGTACATAGGTTTGTGCTAAATAGCGAAGCCTTGATCAGTGCCGATGCTGTACGAGATAATTTCAAAATAAGCAAAAATTTATGTTTGATTGAAATTGATGAAGTATTACGTATCCAGCTTTACGCGTGCTATACGTAATAAGTGCGAGCAAATCCCATTCCAACTGGGATTTGCTATTCGGACCCCACTTCAATACTCAGTCGCGAACGATTCGGAAATGATTCATAATTTTTTCCCATCTGAAATTTTTCCAAGTCCGATCTTCTGTTATAATTAAATTCTATTGCGATTCTGGCAAATCAATAATTATTAATTTTTCGAAAGAAAAATGTCGTAGTTGTTAAAGTACAATGCCATCCGTTGGCGATTTCGAGCAGGAGATAAAAAAATTGTCAACAAAATTTCAAAGAAGATTTGTTTAGTGAAGAGCGAAACCTCTCCAACTCAGCACTATTTTGTCGATTTTGATGTTCCTAAATGCACTTGTGATGATTTTTTT
>FIZR01014894.1:0-20427 GCA_900060175.1 Ferrisia virgata
CCATATTCGCTAAAAAACATTAGTTGATATGCATATTTTCGGAAAAGTTTTAGAGGGTATGCATATTTATTAAAACAGTGTCAGTAAATATGCGTATTTACGGATTTCGGATATTGACAGTAACATATATACTCCTATATATGGGTGCATGCATGCATATATAAGCATTGAAATCAAAATACCATGAGTATGCTTGTAAAATTGGCACAGAATACTGGTAATTACAGAGTAACTCTGCGCGTGAATACATGTACATATGTGGACACAAAAGTTTTTGGCAGTATTGTAGGTAATTTCATGCAAGACCTCACATTGGTACTGAAGAGTAACTCAATAGCGCTGCTGCTTACGGGGATTTCCCTTGACCTGTCTGCTCTATGAAACTAGAAGTAGGTATGTACTTCCCACAGGGGAAAAATCAGCGCAATGACTCAATATTGAATTTTCGTTCTGTCTCAGTTGTGAAGGGGAAATTTGACAATGAGTTTGTGTAAGAAAAGCAAGAAATATGTGGATTTTTAATTACAACTTAATGCATTTTCTTGCTTTTAAACGTTGGTATTTCGTTATAAAATTTCCACAGAGCGTTTTAATTATACGTTTACGCAAGCCTACTACCTACAGCTCGTTATTTTGTATTGAATGGCAAATGGTACAATGATCCAAGTTTGGGATTTTAGACATAAAGGATTAGGTATTATGTGTGCAATGTAGTATACCTAGATTAAGTATAGAATAGACGTAAAACACGTAGAATGACGTCAGGAACATGCGAAACTTACGTCACATTTTCAATACAAATTTATAAACTATTTGCAAAAAATATACGAGTATATATTTTTTTTTAATAAAAAGTTCATTCTTTCTACATTGTGGAGTAGTCAGAAATTGCTTTCAAAGGTGAAGTGTAAATTTTTTCCATGGAATGGAAAGAACTTCAATTTTTTCCATGAAGTATCCGTGGTGTATAAAACACAGAATAAAACGCGCGAATTTTGAAAAAAAAATAGGTTGTTTAACCCTGCATCATCAGAAGTTTTACAGAAAAAAAGAATTGAAAATTATTAGGGATTTATGTTCAAATCTCAGCTTCCTCCCCCCCCCCATGTCCACGCCTTTAGGGTAGTTAATTGTAAACCAAAAACTTTTGTAACCTTTTCGCACTTTTTCAAAGTTATATTTTTCATTTCTCCGGAGTTATTTATGGCATGTACTTAGTCCAAACCAGGGTGACAATTGAGGAAAAAATTTGAAGAACAAATTTCTCAAAAACTCAAAAATGCAATTTTTCCTAAAAATGATATGCTTAAATTCGTATTCGGAATTGCTTTTTGATTTGTGTAAAAATAAAATTGTTAATATTGGAAATCCTTTTGCCATATACCCACTCATCAATCGGTGATTTTTTCTACAAAACCATTCCAAGTAAAGTTAGTAAAATCAAATCAAAAACGTTAATTTCAAAAGCCAAACTTGATTTTTTTAAAATACGAGTATATCTATTAATAGAAATATTTTTGTTAATTTTTTCAAGCCACCGTGGTAATTTCGTCAACTTGACATCCATTTTCATAAATTTGCCGACTGAAAAGCGTTGGGGGTGGGGCAGTGTATCCCAACATCTCACAACTGTACCTGTTTTTCTTCATTCTAACTATTCTCTGAACCTTTTACTATCAATTCGTTTTTTTTTTTAAAGAATGAATCGATAACAAATTTAAAAGACGAACATTTTGAGAACACACTTGAACATTTGACAGATGAGTTATAATATTAAGAATCTCTGCTTGTCATGTAATCAGTTCTCTCAAAAACTTTTCCGGATTTACTTATCTTCAAATTTAATTTATTATCAGTATTACATATTTAAAAAAAAAACTCCGAGTAAGCCCTCATAAAAATACAGTTCTTTCGTTACGATCTCAATGAGAAGGCTTACGTTCCAAAATCGTCTCATTTAATGGTCTTTTTGATTGGAACTAGTCAATCCTCGTGCATGCTAGCATACTGTACCTAGTGATGGGACGAAGAATTTGGTAGCAACTGGGTTTTTCTAATTGATCATCATGCGGTTTAACCTTGGCACCGTATTTAACTATTCTTCGTCGAAGTGGTACCTATTTTTTTACTATTTACAATTTTTCGGAATATCGATAACCACAAATGGCAGATTAGGTATTAGAAGTTAAGACAAGTTCTGTTTGTAATACGCATTATGAAGTGGATGAGCAGTGCGGTGCTACTCGGAGTTACCATTGTCTGTGGCCAGTGGGGACTGCTTCCTCATCGTCCACATATATGTACTACGTAGATATTTATTGCCCATGTAATATGGATGTAACGACTCGATCGTTATACTGCCTAAGATAATTCCGCGTCAAGTATTACGTAGGCGTTAGTTAATGTACAGTGCATGATTGTGAGAAAGATCGAAAATTTCCACGGCATAAAGTAAAGGTGCGGCGCGACTCGGCGTGATATCTGGTTCATCGTTATTACTTTCAGAATTTCACTGACGATCACGAAAATACAATTAACCAGCCTAACAATTAACCAGTAAGTTTTGATAATAATTCCATATTGCACGTTGCCCGCTACGTCTCGATAAATACTGAGCACAATATACTTAATATACGACTGATAATTTTACTAATTTCTAAATGCTGTAGCTGCTTTCTGGTGCCTACTGCTTAGATCGGTGATTAGCAGGGCCGTCAGCTGAGCCCTGATACTAATATGATTATTCGAGACATTCAGTCAATTTTTGCTTTGTGTATCGTCATTTTACTTAACGTATGCATTGCACTGCACCAAACTGCCTATAAAGCGTAGTAGGTAAGTGCAATCGTGCTCGGATTTTGACGAAATTCATAGTCTGGGTGGACTTTGAGTTGAAAACCTGAAAACCCAACCCATAAAATTTTGTGCACCTAGCTGAAAGGGGGTGAGGTTATAGGACCTCAAAGTAGTCGTTTTTCAAAAAATTTAATTTTTCGTCATTTACTCGTCCTACAGCAGTGTGGGATCCTGATCGCAGAGCTAAAAAGATGCGATTTGAGTTTCTGCGTCTATCTACATCACAATTTCGGTTCGATCCGAGATCATTTTTGCAGAAATTCGGTTGCTTTATTTTTAAAATAAATGCGGTAAAAGGGCTTATCGTCTGAAATACGCGTCCAAAATTGAATTTGTGCCCAAATATGTTGTACTGTATCGTTTCAAAAACGCGAAAGTATAAAGCTGGGCCTCTCTTCAACTACAAGGCTGCCATCATATTTTAGAGATCGATTTGCAAACTTGTTTCAGGGGTTCTTGAACTTATGAAAATTACACCCATACTTACCTCGTTTCAGGTTTAGGTTTACAAGTTGCGATGGGGGAGGAAGTACTCGTTCACAAATTGTATCTTACATCGTGAAAACTGAAACGAATTTTCTCAAGTTGGTAATCACGCAATATTGATAAAAGGCTTGCATACAAAAGTTTTAGTTTTTTACGAAAATTTTGAATATCCAATAGTTTTTGCCCGAGTATTAATAAGAACGGCATGTTACGACGAGTTGAAATTGAAAAAACGTGAAATTTTTGAGACATAACAAAGTAACTTACTCGTACAATAAGTGAAAAAAACACTGGTAGGTGAACAAGTTTCGTAATTTTTTAAATATACTACCAGGACCGACGTAAAATCACGGAAAAAAGCACGGAACTCGTACAGCCTCTGTTTGGACCACCATGGCACCCTCACTCAGCAATTTTAGAGTTAACCGAGAGAGGTAATATTGGTATCGTTTTCAGATGAATTGCACCTCCTGAACATGTTAGTGTGGTTAGATTTACGATTTGACCGCAACAAATACATCAATCTACAATTTTATCTCAGAAAATACCTCATTTTAAGCCATAATTTAAATGTAAAATTCGTTTTTCATTGAAATTTCGCCAATATATCTCTCGGGATGACCTGTGCTATCGCTAATTATAGGTAGTTGATTTATCTTAATATCTTGAATGAAGACCATTAAAATCAATGGTAAATCACACTGAAACGATTTTCTTGTGCTCAGAGGTATGTTGGTGACGCTTACCGTGAGAGAATGTTTGGTGATGGAATAAAATAAATTCTGATGGTTACACAAATATCCTGATTTTTCATAAATTTCTCAAGTCTAATGCTGGCTGCAGGGGTTAATGAAAAAACATTACATAGAAATGATTTAGAGCCGACCTATGATGACAAGCAAAATATTTATCAGAGTAGAACACGAGACGTGCAGTACAGCAGATGAGGGTGTTTTTGTTTTTGCATTATACATCAATCAGGCGACGCCAAGCGATGCGTCGCTGGGCATCGTCTAAGGAAAGCGCGTTGCTTGGCGTCGTCTGCGTAATCTACAACATTTCTTCTTCTACATCAGTCTCTGAAAATAAAAAATTCAGGAAATTTTACGCATGTAACTTGAAATAAAAACGCCGAAGTATTTTGAAAAAAAACTTATAAGAAATCAAAAACAAATTTAGGAAAAAATTACATTTCCCGGGGGCTTGAACCTTGTACCTTGCGTTCCACTATCACACACATTATATAATATTCAGCCTACTGCGTCTCAAAAATCGTATGTTATCCAAAATCCTCATAAAAAACTGAAGCTTTTTCATTCGAGCCATTCTTCAATTGCGTAATTACTGACCTGAGAAAATTTGTTTCAATTATCATGTTAGAAAGTACATTTTTCGAATTTTCAACTTTTGGAACCTCCTGACCTGACAGAAATTATGGGAAAGGGGACTTCGCTCATTGGTATTGAAAAAGTAGTCTATAACGAGTAATTTGAGCGATTGATTATCCTTCTACCTCTTCTCCAATCACAAGTGAGTTTGCAAGTCAATCTCAAAAATGCCATGGCAGTTTCGGAGTTGAGGAGAGGTTCACTTCCGATCATATGTCTCGAGAATTTTATAGTGCGTAGAAGGCAATGGGAAGCTGCTTCGCGAATGCTCAATAAGGCCTTCCAAGAATCCATCCAGATATTATAGGTATATAGAATACGTTCGTGTTGGCCTTACCCACATAGGTTTATTAAAGGATGGCAGTATACTAGTTTATTTCAAGCGACTTGAGACCTATGTAAGACGATGTTTATAAACATGTACTCAATTTTCTTAGGTAGTGGTCTCTTAAAAAGTTACTGAGTTGGTTACGAAGATCATATCAGCATATCTATAGAACTCGGAAGAACAAATAATTTTTCCATGGAGATTACGGATCGAAAACAACCAGAACAGCATCCGCCGTCGTCGTCGTCGTCGATTGATTTGGAACCACCGGCAGTTGGGGCTGCGCAAATAGCTAAACCGCTGTTATTAATCGTGCAGATGCTGTATTTACTGTTGATTTTCGTGCCAGCAATTGTTTGCAGTATGATCGCGTCATTTTTTATGAAACCCAAATCGTTGAAGGGAAAAGTGGTGCTGGTAGGTGCACGCAAATAAGAGATGATGGCCACGCGCCCCTAGAGGTGTGCACCTATGAGAGAAAAGGCGGTGGCGGCTAGAGACACAGTGCTATCGGTGGCTGACGGCGCGCTGCTTTCAGTCGATACCATCGGCAGTGGCTAATTAGCTGGCTGGTGGCGGCTCAGCCGGCTTTTTCTATCGATTTTTACTACAAAAGTACGCAAAAGTTTCATGGTATAAAATTTAGTAAGAAAGAAGCTCTCAGACAAGACCATTAACCAAAGAATAAACTTAAAATATGCTAAAAATGATGCAGGTATATGGTTCAAATTGGAAGTAAAAGATGATTGGCTGAGCCGATTAAAGTTTTTGGCGGTGGCGACGCAAAAAATCCCAAATTTTGGGGGGCGCGGCGGCGCACACCTCTACGCGCGCAATCAATTGAACTCTTGGAAATTTTATATTTACACTACACGCGCTTGTAGTGAAGTTCTTTTTATTAATTCACGCGTTTCGTTTAGATTACAGGATCGGGACGTGGACTAGGGCACGGTTTTGCCATGAGATTCGCTCAACTCGGCTGCCGAATTGCTTGCGTCGACATCAATGAAACTATAAACCAACGAACCGCATCCGCTATCAATGCCGAGTATGGCGCTGACATAGCCAGAGCTTACACTTGTAATGTTGGTTTATCCGACCAGGTTCGAGCCTTACGACATCGGGTACTGCGAGATTTCGGCCATCTAGATATACTCGTGCATAATGCTGGTTTGATTGGGGGCACACCCAGCATTACTGACTTCGACGATATTTACCTGCACGGAATCGTCACTACCAATCTGTGCAGTCATTTTTTTGTGAGTCTAATATTGCACTTCTAGTCGTCTATTAATGTAGTAAGCGTACCTAGACTAGAGAACTGCATGAATACAAGCAGTAGATAACTGCAAAGTACTCGCCCATCGTGCAAATGGTGTCGGGAAATGTAGTTTCACATGACGCAATTCTAACGTAAGACTTTTGGCAGCAAAAATGGCACACTTCTGGCAATGCTTCAGTCCATCAGAGATCAGTAAATATTTGCCAAATACACGACAGTGACATTGGAATGGTGCAATTGTGGCACCAC
Organism: Ferrisia virgata; assembly: GCA_900060175.1. NCBI lineage: Eukaryota > Metazoa > Arthropoda > Insecta > Hemiptera > Pseudococcidae > Ferrisia > Ferrisia virgata. The sequence goes on from FIZR01014894.1 coordinate 6,590, forward strand.
GATGACTCTAAAATGACTTCCTTATGACGTGGCTACAATGTTACTGTGACATATTAATGATATGTATTTCACATATCAGTGACATGTTTTTGGTGCGATAATGGCACACTTTTGATGCGAAAATAACGCCTTTTGTCGCAAAAATTAGGTGTTTCTGACACGTTTCATTTTCCATTGTACTGAATTACTATACATTTTTAGGTATTAATTATTATTTTATTTATATCAACTTGAGAAATTAAAAAAATTGTTTGCTGGTGCACGGTGGTGGGATTTGAATCTGGGACATCTTGGGTAAAAATCGACATCTTCACCAACTCATGTACCAAGGAGTTTAGTATTAGAAGACCTAAAGAGCAGTAGCCATTTAATTTTTTGCTCTTGACAAAGATGCAATGTTTATTTTACGAGGTATTGGAACAATGATGGTACACTATTGACATAATAATGATATGCTTCCGACTTGATTATGACACTTATATAACTTAGTAGTGGCATGCTTCTGACAATAGCGTAAAACTGATTTGTCACAGTTGAGGTAGGTTTTTGACTCTGTTTTGGCAGTACACTATTGTCATATTAATGACATTTGATGTGCTTTTGACTTGATCATGTCACATATGTGACTTAGTGGTGACACACTTCTAACAACATTGTGATATCATTTTGAGACTATTTTGGCACTGTGTTGACTCGGTTGTAACATACCTTTACTTTGATATGTCACCACCGATTCAAAATATTCTACAGTTGTGTCAGAAATGTGCCAAACTAGTATCAGAAGAATGTCACAAGTGTCAAAATTATGTCATAATGTTGTCAGTAATGTACCACTACAAAGTCACCTTAATGTTGTAAATAAGTCAATAGCTTGTCTGGTGTCATTATAATAGCAATATGGTACTGCCAAAACGAAGTTAAAAGCAAGGTACAACTATGTCAAAAAGGTGCTTTAATGTTCTAACAATACGCCTTTATCAAATTACATTTGTACCATAATAACCAATGAAACGTCAATTATGTGACACATTTGTGCCATGATAGTGCTACACAATGTGTGTCAGAAATATAGCATTCATGTGTCGCAAACGTGTCCGCTGAAACATAAATACTTAAATACTTGGAGTTTCCTTTTTATTTCACGAGTTAACTATCCGAGTTGAGCCCATATCTGGGTCCATAACCTTGCAGTGCAATAACACAATGACAATGGTGGATTGGCTGCGATAGTGATGTACGTTTGTCACTTGGCCGCTCTCATTCAGGATAACTGGATGAGCTTGAGCCCCTTGCTCAGCGAGAATGTAACGATACGCCACGAGCCCTAAACTCATTTGCTCACTTCAGAATTTTACACCACGACATCCCATCCGCCAATGCAGTGACACCGACACCATACTACGCAAAGGCTATGTGTAATATGATGTATTGGCACCTATACCCATTACCTATGTGCGAGTGTTGATATATGTACGTGCACGTATTTCTGCGTGTAGCTAATTTGGAACAGGGGTAGTAGTGATCGGTAAGCTTTGTATATTTTTTACTGATAAATGGCGATATAATGATTGACTAGAAAACTGGAAATTGTACATTGATTGTACTTCCTACATTTTTATACCCAAACAATGTTTTGTAGGAATTTTTTCCAGGTGAATACGTATCAAAATTCTTTAAAATTGTCAACATGAACGATAGACAATGAAAAAAAAAAAAAAAAAAAACAGTAGATTTCCAGCAAATTCGGCACTTTCAAAGTTTTAAAAAGGAGATATGGGTTAACCGAGTTACGCCAACACCACTTGTAACAAGTGAACAACCTAATCAATGTTTAAAGTCTATTAGAATCAACGCAGGTGCAAAAAATCAGGAGATATCCCAGTATTCAATCAACACATGGTGAGGTCTATCACCAACATCCGTCTTAGGATTCTGAGAGATTATAGGTACAATTTTTAAGGGTGTCAAATATTCATTCTTTTCGTTTTTCCCGCTTCTAAGACTGAAAATCGTCCACTGGATTCCATACTGACCAAGATTGATCCAGAAGTGATGAACTTGGTAATTATGTGTGGCGATGACCTCGGGTTAAAATGTAGGTAATCATGTCCAAATTTCAAGAAGGTGGTGCTCAACGGTAAAAATCACAAAAACTGTTCGTTTTTCGCCCATCAGATGATCAAAAGTTGCATAACATATTTGAAAATTAGCCTGCTACGAATCTTTTAGCGTGTATAATATGCTACACGCACCAACTTATTCAATTACACTACATTATGTAGTACATACTTTCCTACGCATTAGTGCATATAGTGTACAGTAGTACAGTGCACCGCATACCTCGTAAACCAAGGGTGACAGCGCAACGGTAGTAGATGGAGATACATGTAGGTATGTACCAATTGCATGCAAATGTACGTACAAATATGTACCCAAGACACCCACTAACTATCTACTGAAATTATAAATATGACTGAAAATAAAATGTGACATTAATTAATTCGTAGATGATACGTGAATTTTTACCTGATATGATTAAACGAAATCAAGGTCATATTGTAGCTGTAGCTTCTTTAGCTGGATTCTTCGGTATCGCGAAAGGTTCCATGTATGTCGCTACCAAACATGGACTCATAGGTAAGCGGTTGACTGCGCATATCATTATTGTTTTTAACGAACGGAACGGCAATATTATATGTATAGTTAGTTTGCTAATTACCCTCCTACTTAAATACGCATTCATTCCCTGTTCTTTTCGCTTGACTGTGGATGACTATTTCAAATCTAATCTGATGTCCGATGCCTAACACAGATTTTAGCTGAGCTGTAGATGCACCAATACCCAGGCGAGACGCGTTCCTCTTTCTAGTTTCCTAGGCGTAGGATGCAGGGTGCTTACACTGATATCAGTAGCTGATAATTATATAGCTTCGGCTTCGTTAGTTTCGTGGGAGATACGGCGCTGCTGTGCGGTAGATATAGCATGACGAAGGTTCGATTGTAAATCGCTACGATCAAAACTCGCTCACCTGAGCTGGGAGTGGAAAAAGTCTCTTCTAATTAAAGCCGTGGTCACACGAGGCAAGTTTACTAGCGCAAATTCACGAAATCAAGTACCTATTTGAGCTCGCTAGCCGGTATCAGGTACTTGGTCAAACACGACTTCAGAAGACAATAAACATGTAGCATCATTATTTCATTCTCCTATTTTTCATCAGTTTTTTGTTAGTCTGCACTCAATTTCGTTGAGAGTTTATGAATACCTACATGATTATTGATCTTACTCTTAATACATGATGATACACAAATTTCATCTCCTTCAATTTATTTAATGCCTTTTACTTTTTTTTTAATATTTCAGAAGTTTAATTTTGAAATAAGCTGAACAAAATCTTTATCTAAAAAATAAATCAAAACTGAAAAGTACTACAATATGATTACAAACGATTTCATAAAATGCAAATGTACAATTCTAAGCGTTTTGTCCGAGTGTACAAACAACTGATTGTACATTATGCATCATGCATCATAACGATGAAAACGCGTTCAATTGTCACGGTTTGTGTTACTGGTGAGTAAATAGACAGTATAGTTGACGTGAGAGCAAGTTTACTTGCCAATTGCCCAGACAGAATGAACTCGTCTTACCATCACTCGACTGCTTGGTCAGGCTTTGCAAGTTCTTTTGACAAAGTAATTTACTATAGTTGTTAACTTACCTCATGTGGTCTCGGCTTAATATTATAAGCTTACTTATGGTAGGTTTCACAAGTTTGGCCAAATGTTGATGTGGCGTCACTTCTTAACCATTATCCGTTGTCGTCCATTAGGTACTTGCGTCCAGGTACCTTTTTGTAGGAACTGCAGCACCCCGAGTTTCTAGCACACAGCAAAAGTTCGACATGTCTCGCCCTTTCGCCTGCAACCTTGACAAGTTCACTTCATTTCATTGCAATATAGTCTCATTTCTCTCGTTTCTCGAAAAAAAATGAATAGAAAGTTTGGCATATGTCTGCAATCATTCACGGCCCAAACTTCAGACAGAATAGACTGTAGGTCTTATTCGTCGACGATACCAGCTGCAGTGCCGTACCACCCGAACGTGCCTTCTCGCTGTGTTTATGTACTTATACCTAATTAACCTGGTACTTCTCTATCGTTGTATCGCACATATCGAATCTTATGCGCAGGATTAATGGAAAGTTTACATTACGAGTTACAAGAAATACCTGATAACAAGATTCAGACCAGCGTTGTTTGTCCATATTTTGTCAATACCAGCGCAGTTTATAACAGCTTTTGGCAACTAAGGTGAGTCACGTCGTCTCATTGAGCCCTGAACCTAAGTATATTGTAGGTAATTTAGTATATGGACATTCGATAAGCTTACCGAAACGCGGCCCGTGATAGGTAGAAAGTAGATCAAGTAAGTAAACCCAAGGGGGGAACTACACATATGTAGAGCCCAAATTCACGAAACAGACAGCGGCGCGAGATGAATGGAAATCACCCTTGCGTACATGAGTACTTGAGTAGACTGCCCATTGAGTAACTGTGTATCTATTTGCAAATCTTCACCTAACAAATGCATGTTCTAGCATCAACTCCATCCTTAGTTCTAGTTCAGCCATCTATAGTTTTCAAAAAAAAAAAAAAAAAAAAAAAAAAACGTGATTGATATGTAGAAAGTTATTTGGAATGACTCGGGGCAGGGGTGCGGTGAAGGTGTATTCTTGAAGATTAACTCGTCGTTGAAAATTTCGAGGGGCTTTTAAAAATTATATCTCATGTTGTTGAAAGAAAGAAATTTAAAAAAAAATGCTTTTTCAGCCAGATTTTCATTTTTTCTAATCAGTATTACTGGGAGGAAAAAATTAGAAAAATTGACCAAAAAACTACATTTTTAGAGTTGTGTGTGAAGTGTAATGGGGTTGAAAAGACGAGGCCCAAGAAACATTTATGGTCCTTACTGAATGTACATACCTAATTTTAGCTTCTTCGCTCAATTGGGAGTGTAGTTATGCGAGAAACAAACTCAAAAAATGAGCAAAACTGAAGAAAAAACCACATTTTTGGGAGTTGTGACGGGGTGCAATGGAGCTGAAAAGTCGGGACCCCAAAAAGCACATTTAGGGGTTTTACTGAAAGTACATACAAAATTTCAACTTCATAACTCAATTTGGTGAGAAGATGAAGGAAGAAAAGCTCTTTTTCAAGGTCCAAAAAAAGGAAAAACTCTCATATCCATCCTCTTGATGGACCTAGGAAATTTATTTTTGGATATGTTATACAACTTTTGGCTTAAAAAGGAACAATGTTTGCGTTTTTGGCCGTCATTACTCCTCCTTCAAATTTGAGCATAACTGAATTTTGACCAAAGATCATCTTCACTCTAATCTGCCGCAAAACTAAGCTGCTTGGCTGAATTTGAGCGATCTTGGTTGGTATCGAGCAGAGGAATGGTTTTCATGTTGAAGAAAAAACTAAAAATAAAAATAAATATTTGACATGACCAAAGACGGTCGTAATGGTCTTCTAAGACCCCAAAATGGATTTTGTTGACGTTACCTCCCCCCTCATCCGCCGTAGGTCAATAGACAGTAATAATCTGGTTTTCATTAACAATATGACATTAGAAAATCAGGCTTATAAAACTTTACCCAATCACACAGAAAAAGGTGTAGGGCCCTCCTTCTGAGTTGTTTTTCGTTATACTGATGTATTTCTATTTCTGTCTCGCTTCTGTATCTTTACATTTATTAAGAACTGCTCCTCACTGTATTGCAAATACCGGTTTGCGGGTAAAAGGGTTTCAAACCCTTCCCTAAGCAATTTTTCTTGAATTTTTATACAAAAAATTTAACACTTTCAGCTTTGAAACGTGCCCAGATGTTAATTTTCTGACCCCTCAAAAAATTTCCCTTTTCAAGAAAATTTTTCAGCGACCCCCTTTTCCATAAACACGCAAAAGCTGAGGTTCTTAGTTGAAATGTTTGAGGAGGGAAGGCTCGTTGTTGACAAAGGAGGATCACCGCACCTCTGACTCAAAGTGTCTAGTCTGTCTACCCAAGCCTGAATAGTGAAGTATTTAATTGCCCAGTTGACTCTATAATATAGAGACGAGCGGTACTTATACCTATTATTTACTTAACACCTGTGCACCTGCAGCCTAACTTAAGTTGAGCAAACAGTTTAGGCTACAGAAAGTAACACTGTACTCAACAATTCGAGTAGTGTCTCTCAAAACTTTTTTTCTCCCTTTTTTAACGAATATGTCTTAGCTTATACCTTTTGTTAAGGATTCCTGAACTGAGCATCGAACGAGTAATAAACGACGCTGTCGCCGGAATCCGAATGAATACGAGAATAATCACGAGCCCAGTTGGAGTGTATTATTTGGCTATGATCAGCAAGTGAGTACACCGTTACCAGATAATTAACATAAGTATGAATTTATTAAAATCCACATGGCACCCGATGGATGGACAAACGAGTAGTAGCTTATAAACTGTTTGCACAATTGGGCAGAATATCCAAGCGCTTTTATGAGAAGTATTCGATCCAACAATTTGCAGGTACGCAAAAACGATGGGGTGACTAAAAAAAAAAAAATGGCAAAAAAATTGGGTGGATTATTTGAAACGAGGTAAAAAACGAACTCTTACTTTTCTTTTGTCATTGGGTAAGTGGCTCAAGGCTAAAGATGTTAAATTTTTCCATGTGTTCATACAACAATAATGCATCTGACCAAATTTTTCGGGACAGCTGTATACTTCTTAACCATGCTAAGAAAAAATCTTTTTTAGAAAGACTCCTTCAAACTTTGAGGTAATTTTTCTCAAAAACTGTAAGTTATCAAGACAAATTTATAAGAAACAAAGTTGTAGAATGTGGAATTTCTGACCATCAATATGCTCTTTATTAGCGGATTTTACTGAAGTAAGTCCACTTATGCGAGCTCATCAGGTATTTATCATAAGTTTCAAAAGTTAATCAATGCACAGAGAGTTGAGCTTTCAAACGTGAAAATTACTTCTTCATAAGTATCTTTTATTCAACTTCATAATAATCACAATTTGGAACAGTTTTAAAAGATTCAACAAAGATTGAAACAGTTTGAGAATTACTCAAATTCAATCATGAGTTGAAATAGATAACAAAAGTTTTGAGGAAGTAGAGTCTGCTCATTAGACGCTCTAGTGTTTCTATTTTTTTTTTTTTAGGATGCAGCTTCGTTAAGATATTTTCGAAAAACTAAAAAAAATTGAGCTTTGAAAGCTCAACTTTCTGTGTATGAATTAACTTCGAAATTTAAGCAGCTCTCCTACTATACTCATCCTGACTACCATAAAAATTTTCAAGTTGACTGGTTAACCTTAATTGTAGTTATTCCGCGAGTAAGAAGCAAGTTTAAAATTAATTTTTTAGCGGACTTCATGTAAGAAGTCCACTAATGCAATCATACTGGTTTATATGTTTGTTTGTTTGTTTGTTTCTTCACTTGTTGAAGCCAGTTCACTACTAACGTGATTTCATTACTCATGTAAAAAAAAAGTAGCACTTAGTACTACTTAATACTACTAAGTACGTACTTTTTTTGACAAGTACTACTCGAAGTAGTACTTTCAAAGTACTACTCTTCCCAAGTACTACTTTTGAGTACTCAGAGTAGCACTCGGAGTAGTACTGAGTAGTAATTTCAAAGCATTATTATTCTCAATGATTCTCAAATATTTGATGGATAAAAAAATTAAAAAAAATAACCTGCCAATAAATTAAAAATTAAAAATTCTCTTTTTAAAAAAACAATAATCGCGTGATACCAAAACTCCGGTATTGTTATAGTACGTTCCAATCGGGAAGGGGCTAAAAATGCTTAATTTTGCAATTCAAATTTACATTTCCAAAATGAATTTTTTTGCTTAATTCTAATAAAATCCTGCAATCAAAATGAGCTGAAAATAAAAATGACCAATCATTGAAATGACAACAGGAATGCGCATTGTTTCAGGGATGTTTTGGCTAAACAAAGAACAAAATTACTCATAAAAAATGAAGATTTTAGCTGCAGGAATGAACATATTTAGTCCTTTCTCGATTGGAACGGACTTTAAAGGGAACTGTTGAATTTAGAATTCATTGCTGGTTATTTATTTTCATTTTCTTTTTAATCGTTTTTCAAACTTGTTAAATCGAATAGCCCTATTATGGTTCTATGTTTTTTCAATACCAACTGCAAGTAACTTGAAGTGACTGCAAACAATAAAATTTATTCAATCAAAAAAGTTTATAATAATGTTGAAGAATAGAATATTGACTAAAATATGAAAAAAATCGTTGAAAATTGATAAAATCACTGTTTTGGAAGTACTACTGAGAAGTACTTTGTAGTACTTGGAGTACTGCTATGTTGTACCAAAATAGGTACTACTTAGTAGGACTTTTCAAAGTACTACTAAGTTGTACTACTTTATTTTTACATGGGTAAACTTGAAGGATCACATTGAAATTTTTACAGTAGATTCAGTTCATACAAAAGAAGAGCTGATTAGATGTTGGCGAATTCTGTGCCTAGAAAGTTGCGCTTTTCTCAAAAAAAAAGCTCAACTTTGGGTAATGTCTTTCTAACGCATGAACTGCCATTACACTTGAGCAATCAACTTGAAATTTTTGCTATAGTTGAATTATATACTGTAGAAGAGCTGATTAAATTTTCAAGTCGATTTGTGCGCACGAAACTGAGCTTTCAAAGCTCAAAGTTCTTTCAGTTTTTCACAAATAACTCGCGATTGGATGAATTTTTCTCAAAAGCTCTCTGTTGTTGAAAAAAATGAGCTTAACGTTTGAAGGCTTCTGATTAGTCAAATGTTTTCCAATTCAGAAAGTGGTGGTCATTCCTTTTTAAAGAGATTTCTCTCGTTAAATTTAACGCATCACTTTGAAATTTTTACATTACATTCAGTTCATACAAAAGAAGAGCCGATTGATTACATTTTGTTGCAATTTTATACTTAGAAAGCTGAGCTTTTGCCCCCCAAAAAAAACGTATTTTCAACTCATTTTTGTCTAACACCATAACTATAGTTAAGGTTAGCCAATCAACTTGAAATTTTTACGATGATTAGGACATGTATAGTTGAAGATCTGATGAACATTTGAAGGTAATCTGTGCCTGGAAAGCTCAAATTTTTTTTTAGTTTTTCGCAAATATCCCGGCAATGGTACATCCTAAAGGAAAATAAATGGCGAATTGATGGTCAGATATACAACTTTTGTTCTTATAAATTTGTCTCGAAAGCTCACCATTTTTGAGAAAAATTACCTCAAGTTTGAAGGCTTCTCTCAAGAATAGGTTCTTTATGAGTATCTCAAATTCATAGGTAGTGGTCACAAATTGGAACAACTTCAAAAGTTTCAACATAAAATGTGGCATTTCCTAATGTTTTAAATATAATCAGAAGTTTGAATAATTTGTCTGTGTTGAAAGTTTTTCTGATATACTCAACTAATTATAGATAGCGCTAAATCAGATTTAATCCTAGAAGTTGTTAAGCATATGTTTGATTATTAAGAATATACGTTTTAACGAGACAAGAATGTATTACAGTTTTCTAAATTGAAGCCCTACTTTTCTAATGCAATATCTCTCGTTAAAAACTAGGGATCCAAAAACGCGTGCGTATGCATTTCAAATAAAGACAACACTAACAATGCACTTCGTAACATACATGTAACTGTGTGATGAACGCGTATTACACACACAGTTTAGCAATGAAACTTTATTCTAATGTATACGCATGTATTTTGTGCATATGCAAGCATTGAAATGGATCCTGGTTGCTCAATATGTGTACGCATATTTTTGCTCCCAAGCAGTCATGCACACAGTATATGTTACTAAGTATGTATTTTATGCCACCCATACTGAAAGTACTCGCTGTGATTCGAACTAAACGCAGTAATTGACGCACCACTGTGTGAGTTTACCTACTTATAGCTTCCTTGGAATTTTAAATGTATAAACAAATAAGGTGCTTAAAATTTTAGATTTAAATATGGGAAAGCCATGATTCACAGTTGCATGGCATAAATGAACATGATTTGTAGAATTTCATCTTCTTTTCAAAAAGTCCATAATGATAAACTAGGTACAAAACTAAAGGGTGTTAAACAAGAAGCAAAACACACCTTTCAATTTCATATCGTCAAGCTTCGATGCTAACATTTAGTAATTTGATCCTTGAAATCTTCGTAGCACTTCTTTTCCAAATTTTTTTTAGCGATTGAGAAGCAGAAGAAGTTTGATTTATTGATTTCAACTTTCAAGAAAAGGTATGGTACCAAGTTGATGTTTTAATTGCGTGCGAAGGTATATCTTTCAGTGAGATTTATACTCATTAGCTTCTAATTCACATGTTCGCATCAAATCAATTTTTTTTGAAAGAAATCTTAAAGCTCTGTTTTATGGTCGACGAGTGACTTTGTTTGTTTTTTTTGTTTCAGATTACTTCCAGACTACCTGAATCGTGCTATACGAGACGTGTTCTACATTAAACTTAAAGTACCATCCATGGAATTTCAAAAAAAATTACCTCTTTATAATCTCTTACTGACGTCGTTCAAAAAGTTTAAATTAGAGTTCAATGAATTCTGAATGGTTAAAGGTATCGCTAAATAGCGGACTGTATACTGTATCGTTGATAAACGTACCTATAATATTATAATAAAACGTACGACTAGAACACCTTTTACATTTTACATTTTTATCTTACTCCTAATCTACATATGAAGTTCACATAACAGAGGCCTGGGAGCGTCAAGCATCTTTTTCTTTCCTCTTCTCAAGTTCATGTACTCACTATACTTTTACTTCAAATTTAAAATCAAGTCCATTGGAAATTATAACTTTTCTTCATGAAACTTCTTATAGGCCTAGTATTTATTTGGATGAGTACTTGAAAAATCTATTGTTTCTGAAATATCAACTTAAGGATAATAATCGCGTTAGTAGTCGAGTGGGTCCTAAAGTTCACGTAACATATTAACTCCCCCGCAATGAACTATTTCAAAGTTCATTGGGGATCGGTAAAGATACGATTGATTGAATTACTCGTCGTTTTATCGTGGATCCGATTTTGACATCTACGTTTCGAACTATCCCATCAACATTGGGGTACACTGACGTAATTAAGCCGAATTTCCATTCGTTAGGCTTGCAAAGATCGTTTTTGAGTAATACAACCATTCCAGGGTATGCATTCGGCGAATTTTTCTTCCATTTCATTAATGTTTGTAGTTGATTTAAGTAGTCTTTTTGCCATTGCGATCCGAAAAGACTTGACTATTTGTTGCATGTGTTCATATTGGCAAGCCAAGTTACTGCTGGATTCGGTGAATTCCGGCGCGGCGAGCAAACTATCGCCTATTAAAAAATGACCCGGCGTGATATAACACTGTTTGTGAGTGGCTAAGGGTCTCAAATTTAAGATGGATTCGATGCGGCATAAAACAGTAGTTAATTCTTCAAACGTCCAGGTTTGACTGTTTGTACACCGATTCAAGTAAAATTTCATCGATTTGGCGGCGCCTTCCACTAGATACCTTCGTTGACGGGGCTGTTTTGAACTTGCGGATCGGATAACGCTAAGTAATTTGCAGCTCCGACGAAGTCGGTTCCGTTGTCGGATGAAATTGTCGCAGGTTTACCACGCCTTACTATGAAACGGGACAGACTGCATGGAAAATGATCGGTGGTTAATTGTGATATGACTTCCAAATGCACAGGTTTGGTCGAAAAACAGACGAATACTGCTACATATGATTTAAATCGAATGGTGGATCGGTGACCAACGCATTTTACAGTCATTGGACCGGCAAAATTGACTCCTGTGTGCGTAAATACGCGACTGATGGAGACGTGTTTGCTTGGCAAATTTCCCATCACTTGTTCACACGTTGTTGCGCGATGTCGGGTACAAATTACACAGGACCGGATGACCTTTTTTACAGAATTTTTTAGGTTGCCTATGATCCAAAATTTTGATTTTCGTATGCAGTATAATAGGATGTTTCTTCTCAAAGGATAGAGGTGCATTTTTTAAACGTCCTCCCACGCATAGCAATCCCTTTGCATCAACGAATGGTCGTAATGAGAGCAGGTTACTTTTCTTGGAAAGAGGTATTTTTTGAAGCTAAACGTCTCAAGTCATTGTAATACAATTTGCGTTGTACTGCTGTAATGACTAAACGTTCGCCTTCTTTTAGCTCTGCAGCAGAAAGGTTATCTGTATCCAACGCTTTTTTGCAGCAAGCTGCTATAAAACGTGATGCATAGGCAAAAACTCGAATTAAAGGAAGGTATGACGAAAATCTCTCGATGCTTGAGGAAATTACATCTGGTTCATGTACTGTACTGAAGCAATGAATTTGCTTTCGGCGTTCTAAATCAGTTTGGTGATTTGAGTTGGTTTCGAAATTGGTTTCTTTAGAAATGAATTCTGGACCTTTTTTCCATAAATTTGATGCGACTAGAAAGGCGACGGAAATTCCTCTTGTGGCTAGGTCTGCGGGATTCTCTTTTGTGCTGATGTAGGACCAGCATTCAAAAGGAATGGCTTCGGATATTTTTTGTACGCGATTGGCTACATATGTTTTCCAAGTTTTAGCTGGTTTTGCAAGCCAAGCTAGGACTACTGTTGAATCAGAAAATGCTTAGATTTGATTCAACTCCAAGTTTAAAACTTTACGAATACTGCTGACCAAGTCTACTAAAAGTATGGCGGATTCCAACTCCAGTCTTGGGATTGTTACTGATTTTAGACATGTAAATACAACAATATTTGCATAATATACTTGAGAATAACATGTTATGAGATGAAAATACCAGTCGCCGTTTTACACGCATTAAACCAGAGTAAGGTCAACAAGCGTAGGAGAAGAACCAAACAAATTGCCATTTTTTCTGCTGTACAGCGGATCTTTGAACACGATTTCATGACCCAGTGGTGATAAATCTTTAAGATTCGAGTACGCCATGATATTCTATGCTTACTAAGAATTACCTACCAGTATATAAGGTAAATAACACATATGACTTATGATTTACTCGCAATATTGATAGTTCCAAAAAATTTATTATGTCATGATATTCTACTCAGAATTATCCACCAGCGTATATGATTGTCTCATTTTTGAAAAAAAAGTGACTCGCCTGCTTCTTTCCCTTCATTTTCAAAATTCTTTCTTCATCAAAATATTCAGGATTTCTCCATTCAAATCCACCATATGGTAAATATTTAGACATAGCCCAACCATATAAATTATTGGCATCTAAATATTGAATAAATATAGAATCTTTATTTTTATCAAATTTCTTTCCCATATACTTATTATTAGCTTTAGCATATCTATTTGAACATTGAGAAATTCCTCCTCTTTTAGCTCTCTCAAACATTAATAGCATATCCACATCTGTTAATAATTCCAACCTTTGTTTGGTAGTTTTTAACATGCAATCCCAAGCAAATCCAGGAGTTGTGTAATACCATACTGGATCTAATTTATATATTTTGAGAGATGTTTCTCTAAAATTTTCCATGATATCAGTTAATAAAAGTACATCTATTGTATTATATAACATTGTAAAATCTTTCATATTTTTTATATTGAAATACTTCCAGATTTCCTGTGCATAATGATATTCACCATCATTAACATGTTCATCATATAATAGATTATAAAAGTTTTCTTTTGAAGGTAATTGTTCCTCATTATACTTTTCTATTGAATTCATATAATCATATGGATAAGCTAATTTCTTACTTAATAATTTAAATAAC
>FIZR01014895.1:0-18605 GCA_900060175.1 Ferrisia virgata
GGGGGGGGGGGGGGGGGGGGGGGGGGGTGATATCAACAACATTGGTTTTGAAGTCCTAAAATACCGTTATAAAACCATTTTTGGTGATGTCAGGTATTTATTTTTATTTATTTATTTTTCTCGAAGACTAAAATCCTGTACTCTGCTCGATACTGACTAAAATCACTGTAATTCGATTAATAGGCTCAATTTAGCGGCGGGTTAGATATGTATGAGCGGGAGAACGACTTTGGGTCAAAATTCAGTTTAATCCAAATTTAGGGGAGGGAGCGCTGAGGGGCTAGAATCTCAAAAATTGTTTCTTTTTAAGCGAATATGTTGACAATATGAAGGTGCATAACATATCCAAAATCAGTTTCCTAGGTCAATTGGAAAGGAAGAAAGATATGAAGAGGTTTCCTTTTTTTGACCTTGAAAAAGAAAGTTGAAATTTGATGAGTAAACTTAACAAGAGCCATAAATGTGCCTTTTGGGAGTTCCGACTTTTCAGACCAATGAAGTGGATAGCTGAAACAATCAAAAGGTATATCTAGAACATCTCACTAGGCCAAACGTACCTAGTTTCATCTTCTAAGTTTCATTCGAAGGGGAGATTTGTATCGATTTGTATCATGTAAAAGGCACTCCGAAAACCTCTACTAAATCTATAATATGCCATATTTCAACCCAGTAGCTTAAGGGAAGTGGGGTAGATGTACGAAGAACGATATTTTTTCAAGGTTGAAAAGGGGAAAGCCCCTTATATCTCTCTTCATAACTGAACTAATATAAAGTTGATTTTTGGATATTTTATGTAAATATTGATATCTGTCAATTAGCTTAAAAAGGATTAATTTTTGCGATTTTTGGTCTTCAACGTCCTTTTCCTAAAATTTGAACATGACTAAATTTTGATTTAGGGTCACAGCTAATCAGCTGCCAATTCAGGCCAACTTACCGAATTTCATCGATTTTGTTTGGTATTAACCTGAGCAAATGATTTTTTGGGAGGCGGGGGAGGGGGAAGATTGGGCTGAATATTCGACATGGTCAAAAATGGTTTTCTAAGTCCCCAAAACGGATTTTGTTGATAACCTCCCCTTTCCTCGCAGTAGGTCGATGGACCGTAATAGGCTGCTTTTCTTTCTCGATATGACGAAAAAAATCAGAAACCAAAAGATATCCAAAACCTATGTATTTTTTAACCAGAGGAGAAAAACGTGGTTTTATAAACTTTTCTACCTTATAAAAAAACTTACGATTTATATGGGTGTAGGTATTGGGTACATTTTACCTTTGTCAAACTGTAGGGCTGAAAATTAATACGTGAATTTGACACGGTCTCTAAGTGTATTTTTGGAAATGTTGGTTTTTCATTTCTTTTAACCTCCTCGAACAAATCGAGACGTGTTAATTAAAACTGTCGTTTTTTCTTTACATAATCAAGTGGATTCGAGATTACCTTCACCCATATCCCTTCTATTCTACCTCACCGCAAGTCAATTTTCTATTTCAAAGATATTTAGCACAAGGCTGTAAACGAGTACCTGTATTGGGTGTAAATATTATCATAAATATTGGCCATGTTTGAGATTTGCAATAAAAATTCGTTGTTTATTTTGAAAATCAAAAAAGAGAAAAAATACTTTTGTTTTTTTATTCGACAAATAGTGCGTAGCATATCGGAATATCTGAACGTGATAATTTTTTTTTTTTTTTCTTTTCAAATCCATTCATTGCAATCCTATTCAAGTGTATCTAAAGCTAAAGATACATTAAATTAATGTATTTTTGATCCTCTGCTACGTTCAATACTAGATTTAGGCTTTGATTTAAAATTTGTAGACTTGGCAAATCCTCGTTGCGTTGCCTCGTGATATGTATCTAACGTAATATGAAAAGTCATTGGCCAAGTATACGTGAATTATTATCGAGATTATGGGTAAACTATAAAAAATGTTCGAAATCATAACGTGGAATACGAGTGTTGATAGTACATACTACGTATATCTAGCGTCATTACTGCGTGTATCCGTACAGCACACATTCGTACATAGACATACCTATTACCTACCTACGTACCTAGTCTACCTACCTACAAGTATATCTATAATGCTACAATGTAAACGTAGAAAAAAATGGCGAATTCAACGAACACACGTTAACAAAATGAATAAATTCACTTGAAATACGCTTAATGTGTACTTTATTTTTACGGAAATAATAAAAACGTCGGTCCGACAAAAAGCCCTGGAGAGGACTTTCGAAATGAAATTTTCGCCAACAAAGCGAACGGTCAAATGCAAATTTCAACATTATTTGAATACGAATAAACCATGTTTATCTTTTCTACAACATTTTTCCGTTTAAGTTACCACTCGAGAATGCGAACTTGCTGCGAGTGATAATTACTATCGCCGAGTTCAATTTTTAACGTTTACGCGTGAACCAAAAAAAAACAAAAATACGTTTAGACATTTACAAGACGTGGTTTCATTAAAAGATGAATGTTTTTGAACGCGTTGTATTCCATTCGGCATTTGTTCATTTATGTACGTAGTAGTACGTACCGTAGTCTTCCACAAATGCGTATAAAAGTTCAGTTTTCGGTAGTCGAATTGTACACATTTTACATCTTCCGAGTGAAAGTACGTATATATATATATATTGTTAACTTAATTTAAATGTTATCTTTTTCAAGAATCTGCAAACATTCAGGACTTTTCTTTGATTTACGGGCCAAAATGCTCCGGAATTGTTTCACTATGCAGTAAGGTACAACGTTTGTATAAAGGTTACGGAGATGTATACGGGCTGTGGTCGATTTCGTATACTTCTAAAATTACGAAAACCGATTTACTATCGCTTCGTATAGTTCTCATTATCTTCTCTCAACTTCTAACTAACTTATTTCCTTTTCCTATATTTAGTAATGTAAATTGGTGAAACGTCAATCTGAACCCAAATCGTGTAACGATTGTTTTCTCTACCATAAGAATAGATAAACTTCTGAAGATGTTCAATTTTTCAAACTCTAGGTACGTCCATTCTGAGTAAGTGCAAGAAATTCATCAAGAATGACAAAGATAATTGGAGTTTTCTCGTTTCGACTCTGATTTTGTAGGCTTGGAAAAAAAAATAGTTTCCGAAGTATTAGTGTACTAGAGAAAATATAAGGGAGATTCATTAGTGCAGTTGTGAATAACCTCATTCTGCACTTCACCTCCTTCTCGCGACAATGGTTGACAAAAGACCAACCAAAAGTGTTGTGAACAAATGTGCGGAAGGGGAGTAACCAACAGTGTACACCAGACGGCGTAAGTAACGCGATATTATAACCTTAGTCTGCCAAAACGTCTAGTTTTACAGTTACATTGCATTGTTGCCAAATTTTAAAATGCTAAAGTTTTAAAAGTATGCGAAATAATCAATTATTGAACTGATTCAAAAATGGAAGCGTCCAAAAAAATAGCAGCGATCAAGATGAGCAAAAAAAATTGAATGGAGATTGACCAGCTCTGTACTTGAGATATTTTAAAAATGCTAGAATTTCGCAATTTTAGATTTTCAAATTGACATCATTTGTCAGGTAAACGGTGAATGATGCTTGACTTACTTTCTCATGAATAGGAAGCGGACAGTAGAATACTAGGGTGGTCAAATTTTGCTTTTTTGAGAAATATGGAAACGTCGGGATCACAACAGTTGCTGAATGTCCTCAAAATGATGTGGTAAAAATTTCAGCTCCTTAGCTCAATTTTCTAATCTGATTTTCTATGTCATATTGTCAATGAAAACCAGTCTATTACAGTCTATTACAGTCTATTGACCTACAGCAGACGAGAGGCCGATATCAACAGAATCCGTTTTGGGGTCCTAGAAGACCATTGTGACCATTTGTGGCCATGCCAGATATGTATTTAAATTTATTTCAATTTTTCCCCCCGAAATTTGAAATCTATGTGCTCAGCTCGGTACTGACCAAATCGATCAAATTTAGGGAATAATAGTCGATCGAAGTGTCATTTGATATTCTGGAGTGGGAATGACCTCGGGTTAAAATTCAGTTGTGCCTTAATTTGACGGAATATGTGCTAGGGGGCTGAAATCGTAAAAATTGTTCCTATTTGAACTAATCGATAGACCGTTTAAAGTTGCATAATATATCCAAACATCAGCCTCTTAGGTCAATTATGAGGATATGAGGGGTTTTGCTCTTTTTGACCTTGAAGAAGGGATGTTCCTCCCCTATCTCGTCACCAAGTTGAACTAGGAAGTTGAAATTTGGTATGTACATTTATTAGGAGCACCAGATGTGCCTTTTGGGGTCCTAACGTCTTAGCCTCATTGTATCCCCTCACAGCTCCTAAAATACAGTTTTTTGGTCTATTTTTCTTATTTTTTTGAGTTTGTTCCTTGCATAACTCCCTTCCAAATTGATCTAGGAAGTTGAAAGGAAAATTCTTTCCATTTCGTCTTTTTTCATAAATATTTTTAAAAATGCCACTTATTGAAAAACCGCGAAGAAAAATTTTTTTGTAAAATTCCCCCTTGGAATGGACTTAGAACATCAATTTTTTATGATTAAATGCAAAATTTCAATGTGATACGTGCTTGAAGAATGGGTTTTTTGTGTTTTTTCAAGAATTTTTTCACATCATTAAAAAGTTTTTTTCATCAAATTCTTGGAAAAGTAGACAGACTCTACTTACCTTCGTTCATTTATGGTAAATGTTTTCCTCATTTTTCCTTTTTCAAGTGTGCCCAATTGGTATTTCAGCATAGAAAATAACAGTGTAAATGATTTAAAAAGTGGTAAAAAATGAAAAATTGCTTCTGAAAGTCAAAAACAAATGAAATGTGTCCCTTGTGATAAAATTTTCTCAATTCAACAAATGTATTTCAAAACACGTAAAAAAGATCTTTTTTGAGTCATCCTTGAAAATCGTTTGTGAATCGTGTAAAATTGAACTCCTAAACCCATTTCAAGAAGGCATTTCTCATAAAAAATGTTTTACTCCAAGTGAATTTTGCAAGTTCGAAAAGTTGAGTTCGGGACTGAAATTTTTACCACATCCTTTTTAGGTCATCTCGCAACTATTATTATCTCACCGTTTGCAGATTTCCAAAAAAAAAAAGAAAAATGCAGCCAACCCTATTGGACACCTCTTCCTTCACTACTGCTACTCCTCCACACACCTTCCACCACTTTCCGGAGCAAGTTATTATTTATATTTCTGATAAACCGCTAGTTGAACGGTGGCAAAACAACGTTTTATGAAACACAAGTTGCAGTCAGAGTTTCTGAAAAACTGCTCTGCGCATACTTCTATTTTCTATTGGGTGAGTGTAGATATGCAAGAAGGGATGTGCACAGTATTTGGTACTAGTAGGGATATTCATGTTTTACTCTAGAGACAATACGTCACATCTAACCTGATTCGTGGATTTGGGCATGCGCAGAATGGTTTTTCAGAAACTCTTATCTAAACTTATGTTTTACATTTGGAGTATTTCAACTAGTGGTCAAACCAAAATTATTTCAATTGAAAAACCAAAGTTTCGATTTTTTTATAGTCTAAAAATATCTGTTCATCATGCAGAATGTTTCATTATTGAAATACCTCCTTCAAACTGGGAATTATGCAATACCTACTACATTGGTATAGGTATGTTTGCCTTACATTAAAACTGTCGGGTGAGACTAACTGTATGCTTTTTGCTTACTCACTTTAAATACATTCTCTTTCTATTTCAGTTGGGATTTTTTATTTGCTATCCCCCAGCAACTGTGATGCGATTGTTGCCATCTTATGGGTTTGGCCTAAAACAAAGAATACTTACGACATTTTATAAAAAATTTTCGTGCTCGACTATTAAGATGATTATGACAGTTTGTAGCATTTATGTTCGTAAAAGTTGGATTTTAACGTTATAAAATTCTCAAAACCCGAGTTGGCTTTTAAGACGCTTCAGTATCTTTAGTTTAAAATTTAAATGCTCCTCGCTGCTTTGTGCTTACATTAGTTTAAAATACAAAAGTAGGCTGCTCAGAAGTTGGCAAATACACCTACGTGGAATCAGTAGGTGTTGCATACTTACTAGTTGGAAGGATTTACCTCTACCCCGAAGTGTCTCATGCAGGTACCTAATCTACCTATTCCATATTTTTCTTATTTACCTCTTTCAACTTTCATTTTTAAATGAGAACAAACTGTAGTAGGGTCTACAAGTTACCCTTTTCTTTTTCAGTATAAATTGGCCAAATAGGTACATTTAGAAAGTAGAAACAAAAGTCACGAATCATACGAAAATTGGTTATCTAAAACATTTTATAAGAAAAAAGTTAAACCACAGAGGGCCTATCATCGGTTGAAAACATTTACTTTTTTCTCGCAAGTGAGCCATATAAACGTTGATTTTATTTCGTTAACAATGTTCATTAGATACGAATTGGCTTATCGAAAGAAATTGGCCCTTCAGTCACGTACACCTTTTTCAATACCGCAATGTGAAATTAAATAGATTTTTAAAATCTTATTACAAATCCGATGTGAAATATTTGGTGTAATAGTGGAATTCGACGCTTGTCGAGAATTTCGCTGAAATCTGCGAATTTTCCAACCGCCATTTCATAATTCGATTTTGTCGACGAGTGTAGGTTTTTTTTCGCTTTTATAAGTGTTCATTATGTACTACTAGCTGCCTTGCAGCGATGTTTATTCGCCAATTTGTAGATATTTTTACATTTGAATTTTTTTCTCTGTCTCGGTGGCTTGTATGTAGGTAGTAGATACAAGGTGTATCGAGATTATTGATACAAAAGCGTTGAAAGTGATAAATGATTGATAGAAAAAAAAATCGCCCAATATTATTAATTCGAGTAATCGGAATAGGTTGACGTGAATAGATTTCAATTTATTCGAAAAAACATGTTAGTCATAGCATAGCGCTCGAAAAGGATGCGTCAAGTGTGTCAATCTCATTTTCAATACTTATCTGTGTATTCTTCTCTTTTTTTTTTGACTTCGCAAAACACAGGTTTTTCTTTTTACTTATCTAAACACATGTACTCAGATGTAATAATTATTCTTTACTAATAAGAAACGGAAGCAAACAATGAATTTCTTTGTAAAAGCTATTTTGTTCCTGACCCCCCCCCCCCTAAATTATGTAAACTATATACTTGAATTACTTACAAGTATAGACATCTAAACATATTGCAACTGAGCGATTCCAATAATTACAAATTTTTATTAGCTGACTTTGTAGGCAAAACTTTTTTCTACAAATTTTGTCATGTACATTATTAACATCTTCAAACAGCTAAGATAGGTTAATTTTGTATTTAACCAAAAATGCTACAAAAGTTATCTACTATAAGGCCCAGCATTTAAAATCACAATTTGGATAAATTTTTAGTTCTCAAAATTTCCTTGGGGCGGGGGGGGGTGTAATGGAGCAATATGAAATTTTGAAAACAAAAAATTGGCTGAAATGGTGGTTTGAATGTAGGACCTTGTAATAGGCTACTTTTGCAACTTTTTTGGTTACATACTGAATTTGCCTAGCGTGACTATTTTAAAGTGTGTAAAATTCAAACGAATGCTGCTCCTTTAATAACGGTGGTATGCAAAATGTGTATTTGACAAAATTTTTTGGACAAGTTTTTGTCTACCATATCCTCTTCTTAGATTGGTGATCAGATCAAAATTCTGAAATTGCTCATTTGCTTCACGTATTTGGTGGAAAGGGGGACTTCTTGTGGTACTGTTGAACTCGCATTTACCTGTACTACACATCTATGCTAATGCTATTTCTTGACTCTATAACGTCTGTGGCAGGTTTCAATTGCAAAATCATAGAATGGCTCACAAAATAAAGGTATTGTGCATTTTTAATTTAATTTTTATTTCAAAGTAGGTGACTGAAAAATTTATACAGCGATTAAATTTGTCAGCAAAAATTCTTAATTGCGTTTAGCTTCTTTAAAAAAAAAAACTTGATGAAAAAATTAAATATTTTACTAGAAAAATTCGTTCACTTGAAGGCTCCTGATGATACGCAATTTTACCGAATGACATTTTTTCATCTAAATGTATTAGGTCCTCGATATTGAAATACCAGCTTCTTTCCCTATAACGTTTAAAACCATCACTCGAACCTTTAGACAGGTATCATTTTCATTTAAAGTTTTTTGATTTTGGTATCTGGTTATATCCAAATCTCTCGTCTTCTCATCGATTTACCCTCCAACCTATAGAAACGACGCGACGCATCAAGTTTTCAACTTTCATGTACCGATTTGAATCGATTCATAATATGCACGTACGAGAAGTACCTACATTGTAAGTTTTGTAATTTTATAATAAAAAAAAAAAAAAAAAAAAAAAGGAAAGAAAAAAAAAAACAAAAAAATTTTTTTTTGACGTCCTTCGTACGAGAAGTACCTACATTGTAAGTTTTGTAATTTTATAATAAAAAAAAAAAAAAAAAAAAAAAAAAGGAAAGAAAGAAAGAAACTGAAAAATCTTTCTTTGCGAAATATATTTAACTGGTAAGAATATTTTTTGATTTTTGAATAGCTATATGATTAGAATGAAAAAACGTTGATAGAAAAATAGTGTTTGGTAATGGTAGTTCGATTCTTTTTAAAATGCAAATTTACACCTTACGAACTACTTGATTTTGAAATGTTGGAACTTTTGCGAGATTTTTTTTCAATAAGAAACAAAAATTACTCATACGTATGAATATATTTTTCTGCAATTTTTTACTCATTTTTCTATACAAAAGAAATATGTACAGAAAATGTTATGGAAAAAATTGTTGAAATGTTTATCGAACTAGTAAGTCTTAAGTACATATATTCCAACTTGAAACAATTTTTTTCGATTCATTACGAATTCAAATTGGTGTTTTGAAATTTGTTGAAATACAGAACCAAAAACAAATTTTCTTTTGCTGTGAAAAATACATAGTGAGGCAGAAAACAATTCTGTTACTATCGCTGATGATACTGTTAGCATATCTTCCTCCGCATCATTTAAAATTAGATATTCATTTGAAAGTAATTTTGTTCTCATTATACTCCAACTTATTCATTTGAATGTGTACTTCGATAAACGAACTGAAGGATGAAGAAAACAGTAGCCTTCAGCCTTCGGCTTTTAAAATTCATTTTTCGATTTCTTCTCATTTTATTGTTTCCAAACCTTCGATTATAGAATAGCACATATTTTTCAAAGATACAAAGTTAAGTTGCTGATAAATTAGTAATTTCTTATAAGAGTAACCTCTTACCCTCTAAAATGGATTTCAGGAGCTGAAGATATAAATTTGAAAATTCCGAAATTCGTATTTTCATCCATTTAAATCCGTTTCTCTCGTAAAGTTAGTGTGCCGAGTGTTCGGCATTAACTTTCCTATCCTCATATCAATGATAGGTCAACGCACGAAACTTGCATGTATAATGTTTAGCATACCTAAAAAATTGAAGGGACTGAGATATGCTATTTTCAAAAGTTATAGCAGGGTAAGGAGGATGATTTGCCCTTGGGTTTCAAGATTCAATTTTTTTAGGAGACTATTTTGGCTCTGCTGAGAGATTATTTTTAACCATATTCGCGATTTTTTATCTCGTCACTGAGGGATGGGGCAGTAAAAAATGCACTTTCGGGTGAAATTTTTTTTTTTTCTTTGCGAATTTTGGTCCGATTTTTTTCAAACTTGGTATAAAAGTAGAGGTATTAAGAGGGAGCGTTACAGAATTTTTTCAGATTTTTTGAATCTTCAATATGACCTTAAAATGAGCTTTGAAAACTTTGAAGGGGCTTGTAAGACCTCATTTTAGGGCTGAGAACTCGAAAAAATTTTCTCAATTTATTAGGAATATTTTACAGCTCCCATATTTTTTTCAAATTTTTGCCTCCAATTGATTTTTTTTTCTCGGCATCAATGCAAGCTTCGGGAATACTTCCTTTAACCACTGAGTTGAAGGTACTCTCCGTTCATTTAAAACACTTTTTAATGAGGTGCTCATAATAGCTTTTTCGAAAGTTATTCACAAAAAAGTAAAAAATTTACAAATTTTTAGGTATGTTTGTTTGAATTTATTTTGTCCTATTTCACGAACCACTTCACCCCCTCCCCTCACTCTTGATTTTTATACCACACTTACTCGAAAGTATATACTGTGCTTTAGTGCAAACAGCAAATTTTTATCGTTATTAATTTTTCTTATATGAATTTTTAAACTGAACGGCTGGTTTGGGTAAAAATGAAACTTTGAGAATAGCATACCACAGTCCCTTCGATTTTTTGGGTATGCTAACCACTATACATGTAGGTCTTATAAGTTGACCTATCATTAGTATAAGGATAGTGAGGTTGATGCGAAACACCCGGTACAAGTTGAAGTGTATTTTTTTCATCATGGATGCCCAGACTGCTAAATTTTTCGGTAAAAGTTTAAATAAACACATCAGGAAAATTTTTCAAAGTACACTTCATTTTATTACTTGGTATTGTCGTAAAAATGAAAATATGAATAAAGCCGATTGAAGATAGTATAAAGTATCCATGAACAGCATGCTAAATTTTCGCACCCATTTGCGCGAAAGTTTACATAAGAAAATATCTAAAATATGGAAGTTTTTCTTTTTCTGGCGAAGGAACGCGGGCTGTGCCGCGTGCTATCCAGTCGCTATGTATAAATTTACGTTTTTCTTCTCTGCAGAAAAAGTTCTCGAAAATATTGTCTTGAATATAAATTTGATACGTTTGATTAACGTTTGATTTATTTTGAAAATTTAGCGAAAAGTTTTTTAAAAAATATTTTTGTTCGAAATTTTGTATTGTTTTTACTTACCTACATATATATATTTTTTTTATAGGTTCACGAGTGTAAAAATAAGGTATACGTTATGAAATTTGGTAACATTTTATAAACGTTGGTTGGTGTCACTTTGTGATAATTTAACGAAGATGTAGGGTACGTTACGTAGGTAAAGTTAAGGTACCTGTATATCTGTACACGAGTTTGATTCAACTCTCAATTCACTATAGATGTAAGAATTTTGCAAAATTATTCTGGAGATGACATTTTCATCTGGAAAAAGGACCATATGGTTATGCCATGAAATTTAGAAAATATATTTTTCCCTTTTCCGCGAGCCTACCTTTGATTTGGCATGTTTTGGAACGTTGTCGTTCAACGGTTACAAGTTTATTGAAACTTCGATACGGATTTTGAGTTTTTACAAAAATACGAAGGCAGCTTAAGCCTATGACTTTGATCGAAATCGGTTGTTTATAATTTTGATCGTATTTTACAATTAATAACGTGCAAGTTTTGCTGTCATTTCAATGTGTAGGTTTTCCAACTTAATCTCGACTAAGATCGCTTTTAATGCAAGTTATCGATTTTCAAGGTAATGTCATTTTAGTCAGCTCCAAAATTATACAACGAGCTAATTCGAGTCTTGAAACGTACGAGTAGACTGTATCTACGTTGCACATCTTGTGTAAAAGGTTGCCTATGCTCGTGTATGACCTATAATTGTCATTAAAAATATGTAATAATTTAATTTTAAATGTTGAATGGTGGAAAAATTTTCTCTCCGCATCCAAACGCGGTGTTTTATTCAGTTGATATTACAAAGATAGCGTGAAACTGAAAACTACCGTTTATTTTATATGATTTATGAAGATAATTTCACGTTATATTTTTCACAAACATACTTTTACTCGATAGTTATTACTTCGTTTATGTTTTTTCTCGTCATAGGTATACGTAAAATCGTATATACAGCTAGGTATCGCATTTCATATGGAATTAAATTTCACTCGCTAAATGAAATATTTATGAATATGAAACACTCGATACATTATCCATTCTGGTACTTATACGGTTAGGCTACTTTATCAAAACCTTCTCTTTTGTATCCCTTTTGACGAAACGTTAGTGTAGCCAAAATATATATACATATATATGAAACGTTTAATCTCGAAACCATGATCTTCCAATTTCCACCTCTTTAAATATTAATAATAATTTGATGTTAATGAAACCTTTCCAATAGGTATTTACGACTATATAACCACATCCAAATTAGTTTTACATTATTAATAGTATAATTAATTATCGGTATTGTGAAGCAATTAAGCTCGTGTAGTATCTAAAACTAATACGTAGCTAAATTCTGGAATAAAATTGATCCAGTTGAAGGTATCCTTTCAAGTTGCTTTATCAAATGGTTTGTTGTTTTGTTTTGTTTTTTTTTTTCTATTGTCGCGTTTATCTTAAAAGGAATCGTCAAAATTTGTTACTCAAAGACACTGACGCTGAAACATTACTACTTCAAAAAATGTCAAAAAAATAAAGTGGAAAAGAAATTTTGAAAGTTGATTATATAAAGAACAGTCGTCGTTCGAGTTTCAATGTCAAGTATTTGACTATTGATCAAGAGTGCGAAATTTGTATTGAAAAAGTCTGTGCCGTTTAATTGACGTGGGTAGAAATATTACAGTTCACGTGTTGTGTATAACCAGCCACCTGCGCAACAGATCGGAGTTAATTAATCTGAAAAACACGTGGATTTTTTTGCGTTATTTATTCGATGTCGAAGTTGGTTAAGAAAAGTTTCGTCGCCTTATTTTAGAGTGCAGTATTATACTTAAGTATATATTCGGTATTGCGATGTTATGCAAAGCGGGATCATCTTTAGATTTAAGTATATTTAACTGCGATCAACAGAAAGAAGATTTAACCAGAGGTAAATTAAGACGAGTATTTACAACACACGTACGCAGGAAATCGCAAAAGAAAAATGCAAATACCTTCAGTCTGTCTAGACTGATGAAAGAACCGTTACGCGTGATACATTCGGTACCGCTGAATTATTCCACGTGGTAAGTACACCGACATTTTGTAGCATTAAATTTTTTTTTCTGATTTGTACATGTAAAAATTGTATTTATAATTAGCAGCACTTGCGAAAAAATGCAATCGTTGTACTACTGGCAATTAATAAATCGCAATCTACATTTTTTATTGCCAATTTCACAGATTATTATGATTGGCGTCCGTCGTTATTACACCCCCAGATCAGCAAATTTACAAAATACTTATAAAACTTAATGAAATAATATTGAAAAAAAAACAGATGAAAATTGAATAACAATTGTTGCAAATCATTTCAAATTGAGTAAATATTTGACAAAAATGGGTTGATAATCCAGAAAATTGATCAAAAATATCGAAAAAATGTTGAAAATCCGCTGAAATTTGAACGAGAAAACGGAAAAAATCAAAAAAAATTGTTGACAATCAGTTAAATATTATGACTTTTAACGATTTTATTCGTCTTTTAGTTGAATTTTTACATTATTTCAACATTTTCTCGTGATTTTCGATTATTTTTTGCACTTAATTTTCAAGTGTTTTCTAACATTTTTTCGTAATTTTTGATAAACTTTCTTGATTTTTTATCCATTTTTGTCAAATTTTTAGCTAAATTTTGACGATTTTCAACTACTTTATTTCATATTTCAGGTCAACTTCCACGCAATGCTAAACTTTTTTTCGTGATTTTTGTCAAATTTTTAGCAAATGATTTTCAGTGATTTTTGTTCAGTTTTCTACAGTTTGTTAACCCATTTTTGTGTCAAATTTTTACCCAAATTTCGTTGATTTTTAACAATTGTATTCATATTGTAGGTCAATTTTCACTTACTTTCCAACAATTATTAATGTTTTTTGATCAATTTTCTGCACTTTTAACCCATTTTTGTCAAATTTTTTTACCCAATTTTCAATTATTTTTAATGATTTTTTACATACGTTTGTTCAATTTTCACATAATGACATGGATGTGTCTTTAGTTAGGGGTCATTTTGTATAAGTGTATTGTTCTTAACAATGTTGTTTTTAATTTTTGATTTGAAATTATTGACCAAAAACGTGCGATGAAGGATGATTATGAATGATTTTTGCATTGCATGTTAAAATGTAACTTAAAAAAATTGAAAGTTAAAAAAAATAAATAATAAAAATTAAAAAAAAATTTTTAAATTAAATAACTAGTGAAAAAATTAAAAAAATTAATTTTTTTAGGCAATAAACAAATCGAATGTCAAAATGGAGTGAAGAAAAGAGTAATCGTTTTTGAAGTTCTTGATAAAAAAAGATGATTTAGAATGACTTTTGCACTTAATGTTAAATGTTGACATTGTGGTCTAATTAAAAATTAAAGAATCAATAAAAAAATAGAAAAATTTAAAAAAAATATAAAAATGCAACTGTTGAAACAAAAATAATCAAAAATAAAACAAAAAAACAAAAAAAAGGAATATCTAAATGAAAAAAATGAAAAAAATAACAAAAACTAAAAATACTTGAAAAAGTTTAAAAATTAAAAAGTGTTTGTTTTTTGGTTTGAATTTTTGGTCAAAAACTTACGATGATAATGTATAATTTTTATTTTTCAAGGAAATGATAAAATCATTGTTTCTTAAAAATATTTCAACGTATTTATCATTAAATACTTGGAGAATATTATGAATTTGACCTTTTGAAATTTTATTAATTTCAGAACACTTTCAATCCTAACCTCTTGGCTTGCTAGAAGGTGTCAGTATTAATCTTCAACTTATGTTCGCCAATTACGAGTATCACTCTATTTGACTAGTAGCTTGCAGGATAATAGAATTGCCTAATGTGTTCGCGGTAAAAAAAAAAATACATTTTATTGAACTGTCGAGGACTACGAAAAGAAAACATATATACCGAATCAAAATTTAGCAAATTTCAACCCATCTCCACGTGGCAATCATCAGTGAAAAAAATTAATGTGTTCTGCAGGTACATTTATCGACGTTGCTAACGTTTTGTTAGCCAAAACAGGAGACATGGAGATTTCCCACTTTTTGTGCTTGAGAAAGTTGATTCCTCGCCTAGCAATCTTCCCCTACACCCTACCACCACAACCCTAGAGCTAGAACGACGAAATTTGGCTCTTGGATTTATCAAGTAAACTTATCTATTATTCCGTCTTAAACTTATGTATGTTTCATTAGAATTTTGAAAATTCAAAGACCAAACCTCTTCTTTCGTTCTTCCGCTAACAATTTGGGTAAATGTAGGTTATTGATAGATAGATGAACGGCCACCTACAAAATGCACAGAAATTGAAATTTTTGCCAATTTATTCGCGGATTTGAAAAAAATCAGATTTACAAAATAACATACATTTAATAACAACTGACAGATAATTAGATACGTCTATAATAAAAAAAAAAAAAAAAAAAAAAAAAAAAAAAAAAAACGAAACGATAACGTGATTGTATTCAAATTAGTGTGGAAACATTACGAAACGAGATTTGTTAAAAAAAATAAAAAACAATCCTCAAAAATGAATTTGGTCCATCGATAAATCAAGTACGCGATAATCTGCGCAATAAAAATAAACGTCTGACTAGTTAGTTTTTTTTAGGATTATTGGAGAGGGCTTCAATTTGTCCGAGTTTATTGACGATGTACCTGCTCATGATGATAATTTTCAAATAATCGGGTTGCGAAGGTAAATTAATAAGCTGTAGAGGGGAAATGTCGCCGTTATTGGTAGCATCGTCGTCGGCGTTCAGTATAATTTTCATCATGTTATCGATGGTAAACAATGAACTTTCGGCGTATTGGGATTTACGTTCGACGTCGACTAATTGCTCAACTTTGAAATACCTACGTAGTCTAAATATAATTTGCTCGGCTAGTTCGGAATTTTCCTTATCGGTCATATCGTAATGGTAAAATGTAGCATTAGATGCGTTAAACAGTATCAAGCTATAGTGACACGCTTCTTTTAGCACGAATAATATTTTCTCGTATTCTGTGGCACGTTTTGAATCTAAAAATTGTTTGATAGCTTCCTTCGGTGCGGATTTTAAAAACTGCACCGTCTCCGGTTTGAAGATTAAAACTTGTTTGTACGTTTGTTCGAGATGATTGATGTATTCGCGTATAACGTCGTTGTTTAAACCGTCCGCATTGGTAAACTCTTCTAAATCTCTGATGATTTGTAGTACGGTACGCAGTTTCTTTTTGTACGTCGGTTCTTTGGTATTTGCAGCACCGAACGACGAAGACGAGGACGACGTCGACGTATGATTATCAGCTTGTACGCGTATTAATTGCGAAAAATCCTGTACCATCGAGTCGATATTGGAATCTTCTAATTGATCGATTTCTTTGTATTTATCGCGTATTAGAACTGATAAAATATCAATTTCGGAACGCATTCGTTTATTACGGTCGAGTAGCTCGGAAATTGAGTAGGGTGTATCTGGATGATGGACGCATGGTTCGACGTATCTGCCGTTTTCTTCGCTGTTTGACGAAATGTTATCGGCTTCTTTTCCGAAAGACATTTTTAAGGCGATATTTTTCAGGCCAGAATAAATAAAGTTCAGGCGGCGTTTTTTCGTGATTGCTAAGTAAATATTTCTCGCGCCAATGGATTGTCTGTCTCTTGTGTGTGTATGGCCGTGTCAGCAATGAGCTATTCGGATAAAAGTTGCCCTGGCTATAGTACGCATACAATATATAGCGCAGTTGAAAGCAAAATAAAATAAAACACCGATATGAGTAATCTGTGAAAGTGATTCGAATACCGCCATATTGGCAAAGGTTTTCCGCGCGTACCGTATACGGGTTAGGTAACGTTCAAATCAATCGACAAATTTATTCAAATTTTACCAATATGACGTAAGTATTTATATATTACCTACTTACATCTACAAATATGATACGTGTAGTGTACTAACTTTATTTTGAAAATTCCTACACGCCACGTAAGTTGTTATAGCAACAGCTTACGATATTGTCATACGAATGATGTTTCATCTTCTTCTCGTACCGCTAACCGTACATTTAGGATGCTCCCTACGATTTTATACGTCTTGTTAGTCGCCGATCTGTCTAAATGGTTACCTATTTTGCGCTATACACTCGTATATTCTACATATCTATCGACGAACGCGTCATGGTTATTTCATCTAACAAAAGCTCACCTTGGTTTCGGCGCAGCGGTGTTGCCAACTTGAAAAATATATTTATTGAAAATTTTTAAATCTATTATTTCTCACTAATGATACGATGAAGTGAGTAAGTAAAAGTTATCAAGATTGAAATCTGAAGCAGTTGTGATTCATAATGTAGAGGAAATGCCGACAAATTTTTATGCGTGGAGCTTTAAAATATATAAATATCAGAAAAATCGTGCTTCGGAGAAATATCCTATTTGCAGAAAAATCAAATCAGTCTCAAGTTGTCTGAATTCGACCGTCTGCCATCCTTTGATACCCTCAAGTGGATAAGGCCAACACGAACGTGTTCTCTATGCCTATAGTGTCGCGATGGTTTCTAGGGAGGTCTTCTTATTGAGCTTTCGCGTAGTAGTTTCCTGTTGCTTGCTACGCTATCTACAGGTAACTCGCCGCATCGCTAGTCGGCTTTTTATTAGCCTGAGTTCAGCAGCGGGTCACGAGTAGGCGCTCAAACCAGTTACAAGCTTTTTGATTCTGATAATAGATGGCGTGCTGTCTAATTATCTCTGTTGCAACTGGCAGTGCTCAGAACGTAAGCGTGTAATGGTTGTTAAATGCACGCAATGCCATTACACGTATGTTTTGCCTATGAAAACCAGAGGCTACCTCAGTCTATTGACCTACAGTAGATGTGAAGAATATTCACAAAATCCATTTTGTGGTATTGGAAGATCATTACGACCAGTGGCTTTCCGAAGCGATGTGCTGTGGAGAGGGGGAGAGGGGTGCGCTTCAAATTTATCAACCAATCTTACCAATTTTCTAACTGATTTTTCAAAATTTTATGAGTAGCCTGAAAACTAAATTTTTCCAAATCTTTGCAAAAAAAGCAAGTTTCATAGCTAAAAAAATTTATTTAGCACGTACAAACGTGCATTTTTGGTTAAGGAAATATTTTTAGTAATAACTTTTTTTTTAAAAATTAAACTTTTCTCATACCTATTTATTCAAATTTTAATGCGTTTATATCGCATTTGCAGCAAGGACTGGACGATTTTTGACAAATTGAAGGCTGCGGTCAAGACATAATTACATCTCGCCATCAGTAAACTATTCTGGAATTTTACTGTTTTTCTTATTTCAACCAGTGATGGTTTTGCATATTTTGCCACCAGAGGCAAAACACTCTTTATCCCCATTTGAAAAAAAATAAGGGGCGAGAACGTCATGCTACAATCATTACTTGAGAATTTTCAACGAATTTTTTTCAGAAATGAAAGATAAAATAAAGCCCGAGCGACGCGAGGGAAAAATTTTTCTGAAATATTAAGAATAGAGGGTCAAAAAACGGTATTATGCTGTATCGATAAATTCAAAATGCCACATTTTATTACATGTTAAGATCAATTCATTCCGCATAAAGGTATGCTTCAAATTTATTTTTCAAAAAAATTTCTAGGAAAGCTGAAGCTCAAAAGTTCCCTCCCTTGGATGTGACTTTACTCTCATGTAAGTCAAGTACCAACTAGTTTTGATACAAGCCTCCTGTCAATATCTGAATAGTTTCATCAGTATTTCAACAT
>FIZR01014898.1:0-11153 GCA_900060175.1 Ferrisia virgata
TTGTTCTTTCAAGACGACAAATGATTTTTTGGTTGCGTGTAGTGGAGAGCCGATGAAAGAATAGACTGCGGCAGTAGCGTAGCAGAGAACCAATCGTTCTTCGAGCTGTGTTTAAATATGCAAATGTGTTGTGACAGATTGCTGTAAGTGCAAGAATATATTTCCGACATTTTCCAACAATTATGTATTTGATGTGAGTATCCCAAGATATCTCAGTGTGGTGCTTCTGTTGATTTCAACACCATTGATCGTTTGTCCGCAATAATAATATCTGTCTTTTAAATGTTGAGTTGCAGTTGTCTTTTGTTCAAGAATGAGATTATTGCTTCTATAGCCGTTTGTATGCGTGTCGGAAGCTGCATTCCAAATTTCAAATTCCTAGTTCAAATTGGAGGGGAGATAGTGGAGGAACAGCCTTTTTTCCAGGCCAAAAACAGCGAAATCCCACATTTCTACTCTCCTAAATGATGTTAGAACTGATTTTTCGATCGGCTCAAAAAAAAACATTTTAAAGGATTTTTGGCCTCTGAGCACTCTGTCCCCCAAATCTAGGTATAACTGAATTTTGACCCGAGGTCAGGTCCACCCATATATATATATCAAACCCGCCACGAAACTGAGCTCATTGACCAAATTTTCAATCGGGGGGGGGGGGAGTAAAAATAAATATCCGACATGATCAAAAATGGTCGTAATGATCTTCTAAGGACAAAGAATCTAACGTTGCATAACATATACAAAAATTAGCCTCCCAAGTCAATTAGGGGGGGCCCCTTTTTTGACCTTGAGAACAGGCTGTCCCATGCACATTTTACCCTCGAAATTGAGTTAAAAGATTGAAACTTAGCTTCCCACATGAAGTTGGGGTCCCAGATGTGCCTTTCGAGTTTTTATTCCCATTGTACTCTTGACAGTTCTGACGATTTTTTTTTCAAAAGGCGAATCAAATCTACATTACAAATTTCAGCCCCCCTTCCCACACCTGTGTAATGGTTAAACTGTGACTCACTAAACAGAAAGTCTTAGTTTCAAATCCCGCTGCAAGCGAAACGTATATGTCCAAGGAATTGCGTACTGCTAACCCAAAAATCATGAAGATTTCGCTTTGATCATGTTTAAAAATTTTTAGCATTGTTGCTCCTTCAAATCTTGAGTTGGGCAACTTTTTCACATGACATTTTACAATGATTTCCTAAACCTCCAGCCAAACCTACATTATTTTTTCAAAATTTCAAGCTTAATGGGTGATATCAACAGAATTCATACTAGAGTCCTTGAAGACTATCACGACAATTTTGAGCCACGTCAGATGTTTATTTTTTTTCGCTGGAAATTGAAAAACCATTTACTCAGCTCGATGCAGACCAAAATCGATCAAATTTGGAGAATAGGCTTCGATTGACGTACCATTTAATATTCTGGAGTGGAGACGACCTTGGGTCAAAATTGAGTGTACTCAAATTTGGGGGAGGGGGTTCTGAGGGGTTAAATAGAAATTGTTTGTACTCAAGTCAATTGATAGAGAATACAAAGTTGTATAACATATCAAAAAATTAACTTTCTAGGTCAATTTGGAGGAGAGTTATGAGGATTTCCTCCCTTTTGAATTTTGGAAAAGAACTTTTCCTTCTCTATATCCTCCCCAAATTGAGCTAAGAAAATGAAATTTGGTATGAAGACTTGGAAGGGGCCATAGATGCGTCGTTTGCGGGTTTCAACCTTTCAAGGGCATTTTACCCTTTCACAGACCCAAAAATGTAGTTTTTTGACAGGGTTTTCTTCTTTTTGAGTTTGTTTCTTGCATAACTTCCTCCTTAAATGAGCTAGGTAGTTGAAATTTGGTAAGTATGAATATTTAGTACGATTCTTAGATATACCTTTTGTTGGTCTCGACTTTTCAGTCCCATCTTACCCTTACCACTGGTTAAGAATTCACATATTCCTAATATCTCTAGTAACAGGTATACAGCTTCTCTCAAGATTGGACATGATGAAATTTTGACCCAAGGCCATCCCCACACTCATACAAGTGATCCTTCGCTAATCCGAAACTACTGGTTAAATTTGAGCGATTTCGATCAATGTAAATCATTTAGTTCTATGGTGTGAAAGGGGAGGGAGGGGGAGTAGGAGGAAACGAGATACTGGTATCGCCAAAAATGATATTATAATGATTTTCTAGGATCCCAAAACAGATTTTGTTGAATTCTTCCTCCTCCCCCTGCATCATCCGCCCGTCATTCAAATACGTAATAGACAAATTTTCATCAACAATAAAATGTAGAAAATTGGGCTAAAAATCACCGATACGAAATCGAAATGAAGGGAATTCCGAGAACATAAAAATACTCGTACTTTTTTTAAATCGTACAATCACACGTTTCTAAAATAATATTTAAAATTAATTCCAGTATAGAATGAAAATAGATTAGAAAACAATTGAAAGGAAGAAAAACCGTCGCGTCTCGTCGCTATAATTTTATTATTATTTTAAAACGATTATCATTATAATCGGAGGCGTATTTGATACAACGATGCCAAATTATACCCACTAAAATGTCTGTCGTTGTGCGTATCTGTTATCTCTGTCTCTGCCTATCTATTGCTCTCTGTTGCTCGCAGTCTTAATAATGTTTTTTATGGCAGTAACCAACTGAAACCGGTATTCGGCGAGTACACTGTATTATAATTAAGTTGCCGCTGAAGAAGAAGTGCACGGTGCGGTAGAGCGATTTACTAAAACGTTCGAGTAAAATAGTGTCATTAACATGCGCGTTCACATGAAGCCTCGTCTCCGCTCTACAATCTGCTTTATGTTCTCCGTTCCACCTCCTCGAGTTGCCTTGTATATGTATTTGGTACATAACATACAAACGTGTAATACACAAATGTACGAAAATAAACGAGAATTTTTTTCTTTCCTCCTTTTTTCACCCCTCTCGTTTCCTTCCTGATGTTTTTCTTTCTTCTGTAGCAAGTGCGCACGTTTATTAAATTGTAGCGATAAATGGAAACAATGATGAGAATACTGAGAGGTGAGAGAATGATTTGATTATGGAATGCGGTTTACACACACACACACACACCAAGGAGTTAATGACGATGTAGGCGCAAAGGGAGGGTGTGAATATTAAAATGATCAATGTTGTGATAGTTGATATTATGATTGCGATTGCCAGATGATGCATAATTTTTCGACAAGATGAAACGATTTTGTTTCTCTCTCTTTGTTTTGGAACTTGTGATGAAATTAGAGACAGATGTTTATGAAATCTGTTTTATGAGCTAGAAAAAAAAAAAAAACATAAAATGAATAACTTTATCTGTAGTACATGTGTTTTTTGTTGCTTTAAAGCTGTTGATTGTGTGGAATATTTCGAGTAATTTGTTTCTCGTTGAGTAGATTGTAGATGGCTAGGAAGGGAAAAAAAAGACTAATATTCAAAACAGCTTTTTTTTGGTCGACTCTCTCGTCAAATTACTTACATTTTTAGGCTAATGAGTTCGAAGAAAATTATGTATGTAAGTTCTGTTTCATATTCAATATGGCAAATTTTTCTAAACTGATCAAATGTTACATGATTTTTAAACATTGGCACCTAGGATAGGATAGTCTGCTCGTATTGTGTTGTATTATTGTATATGGAATAGGATGGGATGGCAATTCAAGCACCAGATAACCAGTTTAGAGAATTGGATGAATTGAGTCGAGCTTCGAGCATGCGTTGGTTGCACGCCAGTTCAAGGGCGACATCTCGATAAGATTTTATTTCACGTTTTTTCTTCTCTTTTCCTGGAAGCGTAATACATCGAGTATCGAATTCATAATTTTTTTGGAAACGATTGAGAATGAACGAGAGAGAGAGAGAGAGAGAGCGTGTGAGAGGTGAAGAACAACGTGTCATGTTTATCGAGAATGGTATCGTTAGCTGGGTAACATTGAAAATATTCTTCATCGTCTTAAAGGTTACTTTCTTTTCTTGTTTTCCTTCGTTGGTATAGGTTCAATACTCCGGATTTTAGTCGTCCGAAAAAATAATAATAATAATAAAAAAAAAAAGAAAAATACGTGAAAGCTGAGACAGACGACGAACGAATAATCGAGCCAAAAATATCCTAAAATGTGGCGAATATTTTTATTATTGTTGACCAACTGCAACTGGCGAATGCGAGGAATGAATTACGAGATCGTGGCTAATTTTCCAGAAACCAGGCACAAAAATACACGCTGAATCACAATATCGCGTGCACGTATGTAATTAAACTCGAAAAATTACGGCTAGGTATATTAGAACTCGTCGAAGGACGCCTCGCCTCCTGCTCTTCGCCCATAATAATGAATTATATTCGCTCGAGGCGCGAACAAAATTCTAGAAAGTTTTCCGTCGCGAAATTCTCTTCTTTAATTGATTGTTACATTATCTAATTAGGGCGTTTAGTTTTTTTTTATTTTGTTTTTTTTTTGGTAAACAAGTTGAACCGTTTAAGTGGCTTGTTTTTACCATAAAATGTTGCTGGTGCGGTTGCGTCAATGTTGAAAATGTGACCGTTACATTCATTTGGAGGTAAAAAAAAACCTTGCTTCAGTCTAATTTCCGCAAAATATCAAGCATCGTATCGCGATAATTTTTTCCACGGAGGGGGGCGGGGGGGCGGAGGGTTCAATAGAACTAAAAAAATCGAAACCACACCAAACAGCAAATCTAGGACCTAAAATAAAATCTACATACCAAATTTCAACTACCTACCTAAATTTGGAGGGGAGTTATGCGAGGAACAAACTCAAAAACTAAGAAAAACCGACCAAAAAACAACATTTTTGAGGCTGCAAAGGGGTGCAATGAGGCTGAAAAGTCAATGCCTTCAAAGGGGACACCTAGGACCTTGACAAAATCTATCTAACAAATTTCAGCTTCCTAGCACAACTTGAAGTGGAGTTACGCGAGGAACAAACTTGACGAATAAAAAAAAATTGACCAAAAAATAGGGGGTGCGATGAGGTTGAGAAGTCAACACCTTCAAAGGAGACGTCTAGGGCCCTCATTGAATATACCTATCAAAAATTAAAATTCCTGGCTCAATTTGAAGGAGCAGCTCTTTTTCAGGTCAAAAACCCCTCCAAATTGACCTACGCGGTGATTTTTAGATACGTTAGACAACCTTCCATTCTCTATCGATTAACTCACAAAGTAACAATTTTTGCGATTTTCCCCCTCAGTAACCCCTCGCACGAATTCAGCCAAAACAGAATTTTGATTCGCCGTCAATCGAAGCGTATTTCTAAAATTTAATCGAAATCGGTCGGTATCAAGCTAAGCGAATGATTTTTAGTTTCGGGCGAAAAAAAATACCCAATATGACCAAAAATTATCGTATTGGGTTTTCTGGGATCCCAAAAAGGATTTTGTTAATATTCCCCCCTTACCCCTTCATCCACTGTAGGTCGACAGATCGTAATAGCCTAGTTTTCATTAACAATATGGTATAGAAAATCAGACTAAAAATTGCATATTTTTTTCAGTAAAGATTGAAAAATTTATCAATTTTTTTGGACAATTTTTGATCGAACATGGTGCAAGATTGTGAAGGAGTGCAATGAAGCCGGAAAGTCGAAAACCCCAAACAATAATAAAGCACACTTAAGAACCATTATTAAATTTACATACAGGATTTCAAATTTCTAGCCAATTTAGAGGGGAGGTATGAGTGAAACATATTTTTCCAAGGTCAAAAAGTGAAAAGGCCCCACCACCACTCATACTTCCTCTGCTAATTGGTCTAAGGGGCTGATTTTTGGATGCGATACACAAGTTTCGATTCTCTACAAATTATCTTGAAAAAAGGTAAATTTCTGTCATTTCAACCTCACAGCACCCCCTTCCCTAAATTTAAGCACAGCTGAATTTCAGCCCAAGATCATCCTTACTCGAAAATATCAAATCCACCGCCAATCTAAGCCTGTTACCCAAATTTGATTGATTTGCAACTTATTTCTATGAGGGGGGAGGGGGAAAGAGGGTGTGAATAGATGAAAAAACAGAATAAATACCTCACATGGCTGAAAATGGTATCATTGGTTTTCAACGACCCCAAAAACAGATTTCGTTGGTACTCCTCCCTCCATCTACCAAAAGTCGACAATTGCCTGGTTTTCATTAACAATATAACATACAAAATTAGAAAAAAAAAAAACTAAAACCTGCAATGCAAGTCATAGACATAACCTCAAAACATCTCTAGGTGTTCTCTACTTCTCACTTGTGGTAATCACTTATGCTCGAATAATACTAAAAAATTTCAATTTCTTGGCATTTTTCTGTAATATCCCACCCACATGGCTCAACCTAACAGACCTGTCCGGATTAATAGTCGAAAATACCCCATCGATAAATAATGACGCTTGTTTCTTCATCATTCATAAAATCATCAAATGTGCTAAAAGAATCTGAACTACAATGAGTCATGAGATCGTACCACGCACTGCAATCCCAACTTCCCAAGGCAAGTGACGATGCAATACAATTACAACAAACTCATCTCCATCGGCATCTTCACCTCTCATTTAGCACGTACTGTAGGCAATATGCACGACAACAGCATAATGGAACCTATCAAAGCCAGTAGCAAGACCAAAAGGCGGTTGTACGTGTATGGATATGATAAATAAACCTACATTTATAGTGAAAAAAAAAAAAAAATCGCTAGCATATTCGTCACGATGTATTATCTGTAGTAACCGTTTACGCTGTGGCTGGACTTGAAAACGTAACACTGTGCAAAGAATAATGAATTAGAAGAGATAGAAGAGTGGCCAGCAAGATCGAGACGAGACAAGAGAGTTAAATTAAAGTAAAGCGAAGGCGACGAATTTATCCGCATTGAAAAACTTCGCAATAACCAGTCTGTCCGATGATGCTCACTGAGTACAGGCCAGTCTTGTCCGATCCAGTCCACCGTCTTATCGTTTCAACAACCGGTTTACCGGATAGTTGTTTACATTTACACCTTAAATCGTCGTCGCAGTAGTGGTCGTCGTGGATATGGTGGAATCTCGCGATAAATACGGGCGTCTATTCGACAGCCGCTAAAGGCTAAACAGGTTTCCGATATTCTAATTATGGTCTGGCAAATACCGGTATATCAACCGAGCGCCATTAATTCAATTACATACCGATGATCGACCGTAAAATAAAATTAGAGAAGGAAAAAAAAAACGCACCAAACGAAAATCATTTTCTCATGTACGCTTACTACGAGTATTTAGCGCTACGTAATGAGACTATAATAGACTTATTTGTACATTACCGTACGCCATTAACGATGCGTGTACCACTGTACACGATATCAATGCAGGAATTTCAATATCACATCGGCATGGC
This sequence comes from Ferrisia virgata, assembly GCA_900060175.1. Classification (NCBI taxonomy): domain Eukaryota; kingdom Metazoa; phylum Arthropoda; class Insecta; order Hemiptera; family Pseudococcidae; genus Ferrisia; species Ferrisia virgata. The sequence goes on from FIZR01014898.1 coordinate 7,380, forward strand.
ATGAGCAATTGGAACATTCCATATTGTTATCTGTATCGCTACCTGCCACCATTATTCCATATTCACACACCTACGTTCGGTATATGAATAATGGTCATCGTGTAATTAAATACCATACGTTTTTACTTAGGCGGCGTTGTCTTTATTTTAGCAAGGACATTGTCATCGTTATTATCATTGTCCTCGATTTCATGCTCAGAACTGCAACTGCAGCATATTTACTCCAATGTTCACTTATACATATGTATATGTTATCTATTTACCAAGTTTTATATTCGTGTGTATATTTTTATACTACATTCAACCAACCTTTAGCAGCTGCGAAGGACTGAAAAGTGAGTGAAAAGATGGAAACCCCTTTGCGTCATTTTTTTTAGCATCTTTACTCGTACTTTTCAAATTTCGGAATAAAAATTGATGAATGTGTCCTCGCTGGTTTCTTTCACCAGAAAAAATAACGTTTTTTTACGGGAAAAATCGCTATGGTACATACCAACAACCTATTCCCCCCTCTCCCCCTCTGAACACCGTCACTTTCCCTATTCTCTTGTTTTCGAAGCAGATGTCATCTTCAGGCGAGGGCAAGCCAAAATATTTCGAAGTGTTTGTCATGAAATAAGTTTGAAAATTTCGTGAAAATTTAGTGAAATTAATTCTTGGCTCTTGAGAATGTGCTTAAAACTCCAAAATTTTGTTTTACCAATTTGTTTCAGAAAAAAAAAAAGGTTGCGACAAGGGAGTTATTCTGAGAGATCTTACTTTCCCACCAGCACCAGCCTACCACTATAATATCACCCAAGGTTAGTTTTACTGCACTAAAACACACTTTGGTGCAGATAAACACACGTGACCAAAAATGGTATACGGGGGGGAGAGGGTGTTTCTAAGGGGCACATTTCATTTATGGCAGTTTTGTTTAATTTTAAGTCAATTTTGATGGGAAAAACTTCACAATATCCCATCTTTTCCGAGGATTTTACCATTTTTAACATGACCAACAACTCAAAATGCAAAAACAAGTGTTGTGGGAGTAACTGCTTATTAAGACACATATTTCTGACGGTTAATTTTTTTTTTGTTCATTTTTTCCACGCAAGGCCACAAAATGATGAAAAAAATCTGGTATATAGCCCCCCTCCCCCCACCTGACATCACACATTACGGCTAGTTTCAATTTTCTAGCATAAACACTCTTTTATGACGATTTTACAATAAGAAATATGAGTTTTTCACTATAGCGAGCGACAGTAGTGGGATAGGATGATTCTTACGCTGAAAACTTTTTCCTGTGCCCCCTGCCCTCCCCTCCAAAAAATGTTTTATTGCAACCTTGTAGCTCAATTTAAAAAAGAACAACAGGGACAGCCTTTTTTCAAGGTGAAATACGGACCCCCCATTTTTTGAGATTTTAGACTAACGGTACCTCCTCCTCAAAATTATGACCTAGCAGCATCCCCTCCTAGATACATCTACTAATACGCCACCAATCTAAGCCTTTTGATTAAATTTGAACGGAACGGTAGGGAACAAATAAAAAAAGAATTAAAGGATCTTCTAAGAGCACAAAACAGATTCTGATAACACCTCCCTCCCCCTTTCAGATGAATAAAGAGTAATGGTCTGTTTTTTTTTCAACATGACACAAAAAATCAGAAAAATCAAATTTCAGAACTTTTCTGAGCCCCACCCCCCTCTTCTATTTCCAAGTTCACCTTATCACAGTTCATTTTTTAACCTCGAAACAATAATCACTCCAGGGTGGACTCGATCCTCGAATTGGAGTCAACGAGTTCAAGACCGATTTTTGGGGTCAAATTGTGTTTGAAGTCGAAAATTGAAAATCGCGACGGTGTCAAAAGTAAATTGCAGTGAAAATTGCTCCAGAGCTGAATAGTGGAATTTTGCTGTCGTGAAAATTGAATCGTGAGCGAGTGAAAGTCAGTTAAATGAGTCAAAGCTCGAGAGGTAATGTTGAATTCGGGGTCAGTCAAGAGTCAATTTTCTTCCTGACTGCGGCGAAGTCTGGTCGTAGTATGAGTTTTATTTTGGGCTTTCAACTTTTTAGCCCCCTCATATTCTGGGAAAAGATGTTTTACGAGTTTTTCCTTATTTTACAATTTGCTCATTCTCATACCCCCTCCCTTCCCCTCCCCATTAAGGTTCACCACAATATCTACCAGTATCCTTATCACTCAAGGAAAAACGTTATTAAGTGCTGTTTTTCAGAACCAAGCTATAATGGTCTATGAAGGGGGAAGGGGTGGGGGTAACAAAATCAATTTCGAAATCTTAGCAGACCCTGAAGACGATTTTCAACCATTCACCCATTTTATTTTTTCCCCCCAGAGACTGAAATCATTTACTCCGTTGATAATGACCAAAAACGTTCATATTCGGGCAATCGGCTCAGATTGGCGCTGGATTTGCTATATATGAGTGGGGGATACCCGCGGATCAAAATTCAATCATGTCCAAATTCGAGGGAAGAGGTGCTGACGAGTCAAAATCGCAGAAATTGTACCTTTTTCGAGTCAATCTACACAGGATCCAAAGTTGTACAACATGTACAAAAATTAGCCTTCTAGGTCTCTTAGGAAAGTAGATGGGAGAGGGAGAGTATTTCCCTTTTTTGATGCGCTGTTCCGTCCCTATCTCCTCTATAAATTGATCTAGGAAGTTGAAATTTGGAATATAAATTTCCTAAATGTGCTTCTTGAGGGTGGGGCCAGGGAGGGGCACCTTTCCAAACCTCCCCAAAAAAGTAGTTCTTTAGGTAGTTTTTCTTATTTATTGAGTCTGTTTCACGCATACCTCCCCTCCAAAATGAGCTAGAAAATTAAACTTTGATATCTACATTTAGCATAAGTCCTAGATATACGAGTACCTTTGGGAGTTTCGACTCTTGATCACTAATCGTATTCTCTTACAGACCCCCAAAAATTGGTTTCTTGGCCAGTTTTGAGTTTGTTCCTCGCGTATCCCTTTTCCAAATTCAGCTATGAAATTATAATTCGGTATGTGCTGGAGGAGGGAGGGGGGGTTCCATCTATTCACATCAATATCTACCTGTACCATGGACAATTCGCGTATCTCCTTCACTTTACAAAAATCATGATCAAGTTTTGAGAAAAGAAATTACGATCGAGCCTCTATTTTATTTTCATATTCTCCCCGTTCCCTTCCCTACAGCATTTTCATGACGAGTTGACCTTACGCAGTTATCCACATTAAAAATCAAAGAATTCGTGTCGCGTCGTTTAAACCGAGGCCACTGACCAAATATTTATTCTATTCGGTCATACGATAAAAATATTGTAAAAAAAAAAAAAAAAATGTGGCCAGTACTTATTTGTTAAAATTTTTTTCTTCTCTATCTGATTAGCTGCTTGAGATACCGCGTTCCTATGTAATGTTTATCGTTTAATTAAATAATCAAATCGTAGTTTGGTAGTGGTTAATTATGGTATGGCCGAGATAAAGGTTACACGTAAATATTTACACGTAATAATAATAATAATAAATTACGATACGATAATATTATATTGGCGGAAATTCAAATAGTATGGTGTATTTTTCGATGATCGTTGATAATTGATTAGCTCGTATAAACGAGTACACATCAACGATGTACTGTTGCTATTATTATTATTATTATTATTGTTATTATCCAACTACACATATTCTTTCGCGAATAGAGAGCGACAGGAACAGACAGAGAAAGACAGAGAGAGAGAGAGAGAGAGAGAGAGAGAGAGAGAGAGAGAGAGAGAGAGA
>FIZR01014900.1:0-28457 GCA_900060175.1 Ferrisia virgata
TCATTTTGAGGTTTTTGTCAACTTTTTATGATCGTTTAAAAAGTAATTTTTAAACGATCATAAAAAGTTGACCTACATCTGTATATAATTATATTTCATAACTTCATCATTCAGTGTAGTTATGAGTTATGTATGTATTGTAGTATAGGAATAGATTGTTCATGGCTGTTTCAAACAAATACGTATATTTAATTTTTCTCTTCTTTCCTTCCTTCCTTCCTTTCCTTCCTTCTGTACTTTTACAAATACAAGAAGTGAGATTCTAGAAAAAAAGTCTGCTGCGAGTTGAAATTAAAAAAAAAAAAAGTTAATGAAGAGCCCCAAAAATCAACTTTTAGAAGGAGAAATCAATAAGAACCCCCCCCCCCCATCACTAATAAAGTAATAATAAGTTGGGGGCGGCAGGTAACGGCTGCCGTATAGGCGGCGCAAAGCTTAATCCGCCACTGCTATTATATATTAAGAAATCATTCATACAAATGAAATAGAAATGGTGAAATGAAGAAACTATGAGAAAAAAATAGTTTTCTGACTTTTTTGCCAACTAAACATGAATTGAAAAAAACAAAATTCAACGAAGCTCAACCAAACGTACCTGTGCGAAATTTTTACACTTTTACTCTCCGAATATCGTAGGCTAGGTACCTATTTTTGAGCTAGATGCAAAACACAAATTTTTTGGCGTATTTTAAAAATTGAATCAAAATTAAGGATTTTTAAATTCCAAATTTGATGCACTTTTTCTGATCAGATCTGGAAAATAATGCCACATTCAGGTTCAGCAGAGTTGATTTATAATGAAATTGATTTCAAGAACACATTAATTGTTGTATATGAATTACCATTGGGGGGGGGAGCTATACCTCAAAATTTCCTCGCCCAATCCCCCAAGAGAGGTATCAAAGGTCTACTTTTCTCCACCATTCTTGAATGTTTTTCTCATTAATTGTACCACATTTCACGTTTTTATCATTAATAGCCCTGAAGTGGCCGAAATTTCCCATTTGCCATTATGATAAAAGAGAAGCGATGCCGCCTCCTCGAGTGGGTGAAACTAAAATTTGAGCTTTCTACGTATCAAGTGAGTACCATATTCATCCTTCAAGAACCTTTTTTAGTGGTTATTTTCCTTTTTTTGCCAAGTTTTCAGCTATTCTAGGTGATGGTAGAAATTAAATAATTTTTCCACTTACCCGCCTCTCCCCTCTAGATCCCTCTTTTGAGTAAAATGGACCAAGTTTGGTATCATTTTAACGAGAATTTCGTCGGCAATCTATTTCTGTAATCTTTTCACCCCTAAGACTGCTTACCTTCCAATATTTTGGACCATGTTTATCCCCCTCCTCCCTTCCGGGGGCAGCTCAAGGGGTAGAATTGTAAGGTTTCAGCGGTTGCTTATGAGGACCTGTAGAGCATTTTACAACAGAAATCTCGAAGGTACCAAGTTTTTCCAGTTTTACCTTTTCTTACAGCCAATTTTCCTAGACTACAGAAATTGCTCGACACATACTGCGCTATTCTTAATCAGTGGTACTTAGCATGATTGCTTCATTAAAAAAAACGTTTGATAATTAATTCGCTGTAATCGTATTCTTAATCAAATGAACACATACAAAATCTCTCTCTAATTATTGATAAAATAAACTACGCGACAAACGGGCGAATATAAATAATTTCCAAAACCAAATCTCAAAACTCCGATTTAATCAGTTCACTGCGTCGCGTAAAATTTCAAGTTGGCCTTGAAAAACTACGTTTCCTCGATGTTCGATTCTTTTCAGCAGATGAAGTACTTCAACGAACACCTTCAAAAATCAACCAACTAGGTAAATAGTACTTTCAAAATATACTAGCTACCTACAAAGACGTAATATTAGACACATATTTGACCAATATTTATACAGCTTCGCAACACCATGTTTTCCCAGAACAGCATCACACCATTCAAACCAGTACGGTGGTGTCGGCGCAGAAGAAAAGAAAAATACTTTGAAATTTTCATCTTTAACAAAACGTCAATTAAAAACATCGACGCATATTTCAAGGTAAATTTAATTACCACCAAATGAGTGTAAACGAACAATTACTGCGATTGAAGTTGCTAATGTGTACGTACATACAATACAAACACATCGACATTAAAATCCGGATTTGATGTGACCGACGCGACGGTGTTAATACCAGGTGCTGCGCTGGTTGATTCGTACAAATAATTAAAATTTATTACATTCGTTATAAGGTTAATTTTTCAAATATTTACGAGACAAATTCACGCCGAACATTATTATCTACAGACCAGTCAACCAAGCAGTACTTGATTAAGTAAGCGACGTTGAAACGGGGAAAAAAAATTCGCTTTCTAGTCTCTCATTGTGGTTACGCACCTTTGTTCAGTTCTGCCGATGAATTTCCTCCTTTGGTCGTCGAATCTCAACAACGTACCCAGTACCTACGAGAAAATTATCTCTCGAGAATTTGGTTGAGACGCGTGTACGTATATAATTTGGTGGTACCTGCTCGGACCTACACTTGCATCACGTTTGCATCGTGCAAGCTAAAGTGGTATGGTATAACCAAAGTAGGCCATGTCATAGGAATATGACGAGTAAGTGATAATGCAGCGTGAACCATTCAAGGATGTAAATCGTTAGCGGGCATGAACATCTTCTACTCGAAATACATGTACAGGTACGATGAGAAGACGACTCACTAATATTGTAGTACTCCCTAGTCTTTACTTCACTACCACCAACACCAACACTCCCAATATCATAAGCTGCAATTACATCACAAGTAATAGAATAAAAAAAAAAAATCATACCGAATAATTAATTTCATTCCATATAATCTCGCTGCCTCGAATCAGAGATGAGCATACGAAATTCCATCCACTCGTTTGTCTAGTAATACTCTATGAAATGTTACGTAGGTATGTGGATGAGAGGAGACAGGAGAGCATTGTTGATTTTAAAAATTACCGTTAGGGTTGCAGAAACATAAATACACAGTCGATAGCCGTCTAATTAAATACCAAATCAAAATGATACGTTTAGAACAAGTGTCAAAGAAAAAAAACATGAAATTATAAATTTCACGCATATACAACTTGCAGCTAATTACGTAGATACTGACAAGAATATTTTCGTATAGGTAGGCACCATGTACGCAATTACAAAACAGCTTATCCAACTCTTGAAACGTTCTCCACGTAATTTTTTTTCTTCAGCATTACGAATATGTGAATCTACATACAACATATCATGTATAGGTAATTGCAGCATATCGATAGATAATTTTTCACAGTATAACGATAATCGATAGTTTTACCATTGTGTTTGCGTACACGGCGGCGATAGTGAAATCGTAGTTTCTAATATAAGAACCTGCCCAGAGTACCTACCTACCTACAAGAAGAATGTGAGAGGAAATCGATGCCTATTTTTATGGACATGACCAACGAAACAGTAGTGAAAAAACAAGTTGGTACCTAATTTTTCAGTATAATATTTTTTCTTTTACAGGAAACTTCTCTGTGTTTCTCTTCACTCACTCATTCAACGGTATCAATTGCTTTCCATTTTAAAAACATTTTAGTTTACCGTTTAAATAGGTAGGTAGGTAGGTAGGTAGGTACTAGGTATAATAAGTAATACGTCCACAGCACATCGAATTAACAACAATAAACACCATCGCATCGCATCGCATGGAAACTTCCACCATCAGAGAGTCTACTTGATAAGTACATTTTAATTAAACCTTACGAGACTATCTACAAAATTAAAGTTTACTTTAACGCGATGGATGCGATACGATGCGATGCATAAAAAACACGAATCTGTATAAAATATTCACGTCCAGAACAATATCGTATAACAATGGCATACCTTCGGTGATACTTTTTTTCATTCAACCCTAAAATAAAAACAACGACAACAAAAAATTTACTCGCGGGATGAACTCGCGAGTTTGCTAGCTCGCGTGCGGGGTAAAAATAAAAAAAATAAAAAAAACAACAACAACAACAAGATGTTATTCTCTTTTGTACGATACCAGCAGGCGATTTCGTCGACGACGAGTACCTATTTCATAAGTACTTCGTCGAGTTTCTCCAGCTTCGCAGCTAACCCTATGCTATAAGTATGCAACGACTGCTTCGACGAACCTTTCAACATATCCTTTTCAAGTGGTCATTCGTATATACAACCATCTTACCCACTCTTCTTGTCACCTCGTCGTTGATTTCGTAATTAATGGCAAACTTTTCGAAGACTCGACCAACGATTTTCCTACTGTCGTATCCAAAAATCGTGTGATTATGAAAGGTCACCATATTGTACAGCGTGTTCCGCATTAACCTCGCCGTCCTTGTACCAGTGATAGGTCAACTCATGAGACTTACATGTATAATGAAACGCATGTCCAAAAAATTGAAGGGGCTGAAATATGACAATTTCAAAATTTCATTTTCTTCCAAACCTGTAGCTCATTTTGAAAATTAATAGAAAAAATAATTTATAATGATAAAAATTCGCTGTTTGCTCTAAAACATAGTGTATACTCCCGAGTATGAGTGGTATAAAAACCAAGAGTGAGGATGAATTGTTTCCTAAAATATGACCAAATAGATATGAAAAAACATGACTATAAATTTATAACGGTTTTGTTGTGAATATTTTTTGAAAAAGATTTTTCGAGCACCTCATTAGAGAATTTCCAAAAATAACGGTACAGCACCTTCCAACTCAATAGGGGGGGGGGGGTGTAACGCCGATGGTTGCATATACACGGAGAAAAAAATATCATTTGAAGAAAAAAAATGGAGAAAAAATTCCAATTTTGAAGGTAAATGTGAGCGAACCAAAACGATTGCGTCACAAGGCAAGGAAGTGAGCGACTATGATAAAAAAATCAAGAGTAGAGAAGAACTGATGACCGAAAAACCGCATACTTGGGTCTGTCAGGGGGTGAAATGGGGCTGAAAAGTAGAGACCCCCCCCCCAAAAGGTACATCTAGGACCCCCCCTAATTGTACATACCTAATTTCAAGCTCCTAGCTTAATTCGAAGGGAAGTTATGCGAAGAACCGACTCAAAAAATAAGAAAAATCGATTAAAAAACCACTTTTTTGGGACTGTGAGGGGGTGCAATGGAGCTAAAAAGTTATAAATAAGAAAGAACACATGTAGGACCCCAACTAAATGCACATATCAAATTTCGATTTCCTAACTCAATTTGGTGGGGAAATAGGGGAGGAACAGTCCTTTTTCAAGGTTGAAAAGAGGGAAAACCTCCATATCTTCCCTTCTAATTAACTTGGGAGGTTAATTTTTGGATATGCTGTGCAAACTTTTGATTCTCTACAAATCGTTTGAAAAGGGGCAATTCTTGCGTTTTTGACACTTCCGCACCCCCTCCCACAAATTAGGACATGACTGAATTTTGACCTAAATTCATCCCCACTCATATATATCTCATCCATCGCCAAACTGCGCTGATTGACCAAACTGAAGCGATTTTGGTCGATATAGAGTAGAATAAATGATTTTAATGATGGGGAAAAAATAAAATAAAATAAAAATTAAATTAATATCTGATATCGCTAAGAATCGTCTTAATGATCTTCTAGGACCCCAGAACGAATTTTGTTGATATTCCCCCTCCCCTTCATCAGCCGTTTGATCGATAGACTGTAATAGCCTGGTTTTCATTCATAATATGACATGGAAAATCGGCTAAAAATGTGATTGGAAATTTTCAATTTTTTCAGTTTTTTACGAATAACTTCTGAAAGAGTTATTGTGAGCTCCCTAGTCGCCATAAAAACCCTTTGAAATGGGTGGTAAAAATTTTCAAATTTATAATTTTTTTTCTTAAAAATTCGTAATTTTACAATTTTAACATCCAATATATGGGTATTTTTTTCTCGATTGAGAATTTAGCCTTCAAAATTTTTGTTCGGGGCATCGAATTGAAGCTGCTCTTGCATTCATTTGAAAAATGTTTAATGAGGTGCTCGTAATAACGTTTTCAAAAGTAATTAACGAAAACGAAAAAAGTTACAAATTTTTACTAATGTTGTTTTGTATTTATTTTGCCGTATTCTACGAAACACTTCACTCGCACTCTTGATTTTCATACCACACGTACTCGAGAGTATACGATATGTTTTAGAGTAAACCGCAAATTTTCATCATAATTAATTTTTTTCCATTAATTTTCAAAGTGAGCAACAGGTTTTGGTGAAAATGAAAATTTGAAAGCGTCATATCTCAGCCCCTTCGATTTTTAGGTATACTAACCATTGTACATGTCAACCTCATGGGTTGATCTATCATTGGTATAAGGATGGTAAGGTTAATGCGGAACACCCGGTATATTGCATACCTATATCATGGTGAAAAATATTTTTACATGAGGCGAATACAGTATATCAATAAAAATATAATAAATACATAAATCTACATAATATCTAGATGTATCACGCAAACCAAGACACACGTGATTACGATAAATGCTGCTCGCTTGATGCCATATCGCTCGTACCACCCCGTTGTCCTGCATTAAACGCCCAAACAATCGATAAAGGTTTTAATAAAATAAAAACAATATGCTATACATACAATTCGATATCCATCTAGTTTACGTCCGTGTGTTTATTTTACCATATCGAAATAATCGCCTCTAAAACGCTGAGCAAATCGCCTCGCAGCACCGCCTCGTATCAATTAAATGTGATCGAGTCGAGTAGCCGGAAATTAAATTTGAAAATTTCTTTCTCATCGTACAAATCACAACATCGGCTAGTTCATTCGATACGATGCGATGGTTATATTGAATTTAACGCCCGAGTAGACCATTTCGGGATGATGGTGTCGCTATAAACAACGAAGAATGCTGCCAGCATTTAGGTATTATTTTCGTTCTAGCAATGGCTGTTTTTCAAATAAAATCTCATAAAATTGAAAGCTCGATATATGCGCTCTATGTGGTATGTAGCTATCTAGGTACATAGGAAGAGGTACGAGCATAAGCGATTTCATCGGTTGATAAAAGTAAACAAATAAAATGAGAAATTTGTTACACGTGGGAGACATTTGAACACTGCGCTAATCGTGATGAGTATTTTTAAAGGGATCACAAACAAACGAATTTCAAATTATTTTGGCGATATTTTTAATAAAAAAGAAATGACGGCGTGAAATAATGATATGTAAAAAAAGCATCGCTTTCAGCTAGAACTTTATGAAATGTTAGTCAATAGACTAAATCTACTTGGAAGAAAATGTGAGGGGAATTCGACGAGGATTAAAAAAATCGCACGGAAAAACTACCTGGAAACCGGCTATTTTTTAAGTCAAAAAAGGGAAATACCTCCATATCATCTCTCCCTAATTGCTATGTAAGAAGCAGATTTATCGACTATCTCATAAACGGACTATTTTTGTGATTTTAGCCTCCCCATCCCTCAAATTTTCAACATACCTGAATTACGACTCAAAATCACCATCACTCCAACATATCTGAACTAAGCCTGCTGGCTAAACCCGAGCAATTTAGGTAAATGTTGATCCAAATCAGGGATTTGGAGTGGAAAGGATTTTTTCAAAATTCTATTCCAGTTTCATTCCGTTCCAAAATCATTATATAGTTATTACACTAATACTTAAGTCACACGCCTACTTTTAACTAATTCCAACCGCTTTGGAGCCTCCAGTAAATTTTTGCAATTTCTTCAGGATTTTCAAAGGACGCCAAATTTGCCCTAATTAATTTCGGAAGCTGAAAATTTCATAGTCATATACTGTAGCTATGCCAAATAGACTAGTGTACTTTTCCTTCGAATCCGAGGTGACGTGATAAAATGTATTTTTTCATATCATAAAAATTACGAAAATTAAAAAAAGCTCGTAACTAGCGAAATTGCATAAAAATTCGCTCTAATTGGCCTTTTTTAACGATTTATTCTTATTTTCGATCATTCTAAAGATTACAGTAATTTTTTAACATTTTTCTGGGATTTTCAATGTAATTTCAAAACTGCCCAACTCAATTTCGGCAGTTGGAAATTTTTAGTGATGGTAGAAATTACAGGCTCATTAAATCGACTGATGCAATTTTCCAGCATAGTTTGTTTTTTTTTCACATTATGACTGAAAAAATTAGATTAAAAAATCATGACATCCTTTCCCAAATTTTTCATTTCGAAACAACCGAATATATCGCATGTAGCAATTTCAACATCTACAAAAAATGTATTCACAGGTATTAACATTCATGGACACAAATGTAGGGTCCTCTTAATTACAAACAAAGTAGCCAATATAACGTTACCGACATGTGAAATTTTTCATTACATTAAGAAAAAATTCATTTGCTTCTAATTTTTAGCCTGATTTTCTATGTCATATTGTCAATGAAAACCAGGCTATTACATTATATCGATCAACGATTTCTGGGGAGGGGCATGGGGAGAATACCAACAAAATCTATTTTGAAGTTCTAAGACACTTTTTGGCCATGCCAGATAATTATTTTGATTTTTTTCCTTCATCTTTTTCCCCCAAACATCAAAATCATTTACTCCGCTCGACCGAAATAGTTCCAATTCAGTCAATTGGCTCAGTTTGGCGGAGGGTTAGATACATATACTCGTATGAGTAGGGATGACCTTGGGTCAAAATTCAGTTTTTCCCATTTTGGGGGAGGGGGTGCTGAGGTACCAAAAACACAAAAGTTGTTCCTTTATGAATCAATCGACAGAGAAACCAAACCAAAAACTGACCTTCAGGGTCAATTAAGAGAGGAGATATGAGGATTTCTCCCCTTCTTGGCCGTGAAAAAAGGCTGTTCCTTCCCCATCTTCCGGCCAAAATGCGCAAAGAAGTTGAAATTTGATTGTACATTCAGTAGGGGAGCTAAATGTTCCTTTCGGGTTCCCGACTTTTCACCTCCATTACACCTCCTCACAGCCCCAAGAATGAGGTATTTTAGTCAGGTTTTCTCATTTTTTGAGTTTGTTCCTCGCATAACTCCCCTCCAAACTGAGCTATTAACCTTAAATTGGGTATATACATTCAGTAGGGACCCTAGATGTACCTTTTGGAGGTCTCGACTCTTCAGCCCCATCGCACCTCCTCAAAGTTCCAAAAATGCGGTTTTTGGTCGTTTTTTCTCGTTTTTTGAATTTGTTCCTCGCATGACTCCCCTCCAAATTGAGCTAGGAACTTGAAATTAGGTATGTACATTTAGTAGAAGCCCTAGACGTGCCTTTTGAAGGGTTTCGACTTTTTATCCCCATTGAAACCTTCCTACGCGTAATACCGATTACAAAAAAGGCATCGCTTTGCGACGATTTTCTTTTCTTTACGTTTGGGACATTCATAAGCCAGCATTTTTCAGATTAAAATAAACATCATTAAAATTTACAATGAGAGTATTTTAATCACAAATTGATCAACTTTAAGACAACACTTGCATCTGCAAGATAAAAAATTAGCTGAAAATATTTCAAATTTTTTTTCGAATTAAAAAAAATAATAAGCATAAACGAGAAATAACTAGTCAAAAAATTTACGATAAAAAAAATCCTCCTCCCACAATTCTCAAGCAAAACGATCTAATTAGAACCGACTAGTTGCTGTAAAATCATAAACGTACTATATGGCTACTATTTCCGCATTAGATTCGTGATTTATTCCACCAATACATTTTACATTTATAATTCAATCTGATAAGCAATCTAATCTCTCAATAAATTCGATGAAAAATTATAGTAATCAACATTGCTTGATATAAAACTAGTACTGCAAATCACCGAAATGGTTTTATATGTATTTATAATTTCATTTCAAGGTCTATACTCTCACCTTTTGAAAATTTATTCATAATTAAACTTTCAGGTATGATTAAAATTACCTTCCATCGAACCAATTAATAAGTCGTTTCTGTGACATTCTTCCAAAAACCACAATTACAATTCAACAAGTTAGAACGCTTACCTGAAAAAAAAAAAAAGAAAACAAAAACGAAAAAAATTACAAAATTATTCCAATTATGTGGGTATGAATAGTGAGAATGATACGGAAAAAATTAAAATATATCACATTATAACCAACCCTAGCTTTACCAATTATGGAACTACTCCTGCCCTATACTTTACTAGCATTTTGTATATCTTTCATAAAATTCAAATTCCGGATGAAAATGCATCACTCTACACAGTTATAACAATCTGAGCTAATGTCGGTGAAATAATCCAGACGGAAGTAGCCCCTCTTGGATACGTCCGACTTCAACATATACTTCACGTACTAAATCCTCTGTACTGGTACACCTGAATGCTCCACACATTTACACATACACTTCGCGATACCATCACATGTAGAGCAAGTACAGATTCCGAAATAAGAGGGGAAAAAAAACTTCGCTTACGTATTATCCCCGTGGCGCATTTAAAAATGAAATACCACGTCGAAAAGCGAAACCCATCACAATAGGTAAATAGGTGTGCCTCTTTTTACAACACAGATTCCAAATTCCCAACATTGCGTTGAGTGCTTCTTAGGCACTTAATGGTTGAAAATTGACACGTTAAAGCCGGCGCCAACAATTCACTAGATAACATTTATAGTACGTATAACGTACCTCTAACTCAATGTACATATAGCGACTACCTTTGATTTCTTCCCCTCTTCCCTCTTACCGTCGGATATTTCAACATTCGTTAAATCTTACATACAATTACCTTTTTTGTTTTGTATAGGTATATGTTTTTGTTTTTTTTTAGTAAACGTCAGGCATACCTATAGACAAGGGTTATTTTTTTTTTTTTTTTTTTTTTTTTTGAAATCGATTCTCATTTAGGATGCGGCGCACTTACCCTTGTTTTATTACGTGTAATGTTTTAAAACCTTTCGGAAACCGAAGTTAGAACAACGCGCCGGGGTATCTGATGCGTTTAACAAAAAAAAGAAAAAAATATATACCATTAACCCGTGAAATGTCTGTTAAAAAAGTTTTTAAGCACTTTTCACAAAGTAATGAAGTTTATACGTATAAAGTAGTTAGTATTTTTTTATTCGCTTTTCAGTTAACGATGTCACTTTCGTCTTGTAGCGACTTCTAAATTACCTGATAATATCAACTCTCGAAAATACTTACGGTACAAGTCGAGCAGCCAACTAATCGAAATTCTCCGTACCAAAAAAAAAAATTCCCATCAATTGTCGCCTACGTCGTTCATATTTATACCATTTATCTATCTCTATCTATACCTTCACTTCAGTCATTTCTATCTCGAAGTAATTTCACTTTATCTTTGAGAAAAGAGTGTAAGCACAGGGTGGAAAATTTTCCAAGCTATTATTAATAAGAATTCGTATAAAATGTATATGTAAGTACGTAATATACTACGTAGTACCGTATAATCAGTACCTCTTGGTGGCTCGTTTAAACGATACTCAAACACGCGACAATTTTCAAAATGAATCGTCAAGTTTGGCCAGTAGTGCGACCTTTGAAACAGCTAGAATTGATTTTTTTTTTCTTTTTCCTTTTCGTCAGTCGTTTCGAATTTAAGAAACTGATTCCGCTATAATGAAATACCTACGCCTGTTGACTTCTTCGCTTTAAATTGAATCATTTGTAATTTATTACCATTTCCAATATCCCCTCACTTTTTCCTCATTTTCGGGCAAAGAGAAAATGTTGATTCGACGTGAAAATAACGCACACGTATCAGCGCCCGGAAAGTAATAGAAAACTTTATTATGCGCGTAATTTCGAAGTATTTTTCTCAAATAACATGTCAAGGAATTTCGATATCGAATATACCATTACAAACGTACCATAATTATTATGCTATTACTTATTGGTAATTTATCTTCGAGTATACCAATACTCTGGTACAGATTACACGCAGGTAAGGCGAACTACACAAATGTACCTAATAATATATTACACATCTTTTCTATCGCACGATTGTAGTCGGTGCTAAAGCGTCGCGTCGCGCCGATCACAAGCCATCTATTCATAAGCATACCATTGATAAGTAAAGTACATAATCAAAGGTATGTATTATTTTTTTTATACGATTTTTGGCATATGACATAGTTTTTCTTTATACCTGCGTGCTCGTTCCGGTGCTAACGTGAAAAGCTGAATAGTAAATTCTTGCTAAATGAGCGTTGATAATCGATCTTTTAAAACGTACACAGTAGATTACATCATCAGTCCATTTCATATACACAGGTAGAGTATAAACCTATTAGGCTCGTTTCCATAGCGAAATATTTCACCACACGTCGTATACTCTTTTGTAGTACGACTGTTCCATTTCATTCTATTACAAAAATCTAGACGAGGATTGGAAACCTTGTATGCATTTCTTCGTCAAAAAATGAAAAAAATATGAATGACATCTTGTACGAATTTTCGTTATATTTTTTTTTACGAAGTACAATTGCTAAAATATCTGCGTACGTGTAAAAATACAGTCGAATCAACTTCAGTCGCTAAATTTACGATTGGTGATTTAATTTACCATATTACTTCATTTTTATTATTCAAGAACGAAAAATTGACTAACTTTATCTTCATTCATTTATTGAGCATTTGAACATTCTTAGCCTGATTTCTGATATTATATTGTCAATGAAAACAAGGATATTCGAGTCCATCAACCTACAACGCACGGGAAGATATCAACAAAATCCGTTTTGAGGTCCTAGGAGACCATTACGACAATTTTTTGACCATGTCAAATATTTATTGATTTATTCTCCTTCCCCCACCCCGCCCCCCGACCAGTCCATTCCAATCAAGAAGTAACTAAATATGGTCAATTTTATGATCCAAATTCACATTTTAATTCTATTGAAATCCTGCGATCAAAATGAGGTAATAATGAAAATTGCCAATCATTGAAATGACAACAGGAATACGCCATATTTCAAGGGATGTTTTAGCTAAACAGAGAACAAAATTATTCATCAAAAATGGGAGATTTTAGCTGCTGAAATGAGTATATTTATTGGAACAGACTCTAAAATCATTTACTCTGCTCGATACTGACCAGAATCGCTCCAATTCGGTCGACAGGCTCAGTTTGATGGCGGATTAGATACACATGAATGGAGAAGACCTTGGGTCAAAATTCGGTGAAGCTCAAATTTGGGGGAGGGGGTGCTAAGGGGCCAAAATCGCAAAACTTTTTCCTTTTTGAACTGATCGATAGAGAATCCAAAGCTGTATAATATACCCAAAAATCAATCTCCTGGGTCGATTAGTAGGGAAAATATGGAAGTTTTCCTCCTTATGACCTTAAAAAAGGTGTTTTCCTCCGCTTTCTTCCCTCCAAATTGAGCTAGGAAGTGGAAATTTGGTATATAGACTTGGTAGGGGCCACAAATGTACCTTTTGAGGGTTTTAGGATTGTTTTTCCTATATTTTGAGTTCATTCTTAGCATATCTCCATTCCTCCTCCCAAATTGAAAGCTCCCAGCTAAACTTGGGAATGAGGCCCGCCCAAAAAAAGATTTAGTAGGAGTCATAGATATGAATTTTGGGAGTTTCAACTTTTCAGCCTCATTGCACCCACTCAGAACCCAAACTCTAAAAAAGGTTTTTTTTGTTGATTTTTCTTTTTTTTTATTAAATTTATTCCTCGCACCCCCACCCCAATTGGGTTAGGAAATTGATAGTTGGTACGTAGATTTAATAGGGGTCATAGATGTGCCTTTTGGTGGTGTCGAGTTTACAGCCCTCATTGCACTTCTTACCTTCACCCCTGATTTCAAAAAAAACGCATCGTTAAAAAAATATTCAGCACAAGAATCACCACCTGGCTCCTACTCCACTGAAAAATCGTCTTAAAGGTTGATTCATGCTATATTTGCAAATTGAGGTTTTGATAGAGAATTAATTTTTTTTCAACAAGTGTGAATTCATACTCCTTCTTTAACAAGAGAGTTAAGTTTTACAAACAGAAGAATTGATTCATTTTAGCCTTGTCAGGTAAGATTTTGAATGATGGGTAGTTATTTGGGTATCAGCACGAAACATCATTGATCGATTGTTTTTTTGACCTTCGGCCCATTTTTCGAGAGGGTGACTTTGGCAGAAAAAAATGTATATAATTTTTTAGGTGGAGGGGGGAGGGGTGCGTTATTCTTATAATTTGAAATAACTTGAATTACCTATGGTAATAAATGGAAGTACATTTGAAAAAATCAATAAAAGAACATAAACAAGAAGTGAACAATATATTGAGCCCTCAAGCACTTCAAAATTCAAGTCCCTCCCTCCTCACCTAAATTTTTGAGTTGCCGGTAGGAAATTGACATTGGTGTAGTTTTCACATGGGTTGAATTTCCTAAGTATGAATATGCATTTCGTTTTTCCGTCGAACATCCCCCTCCCTCAACGTATCATAGGCTCTAAGGAATGGAATTTCTCTTCCAAAAGTAGTTTTTTGACTACAATCTTAAAGCAGTGTCCAAGATGATCTATATAACTACATATTTATTTAACCATCAAGTCAAACTTCTTTATGATTTTGCTGTTAGACCCTCTATACGCCAATTTTCAGCTCCTTGCTTCAAGGGGGATAGGCTTAACGCGATGAAAGGGGAAATGAATATCTGACAATAGAACACCAAAAATAAGATCTTCTTGATTACCCCCTCCCCCGTATGATAAGTAAGTCGATGGAACGTAGTAGCTTGTGAAAGCTGTGAATGTAATTAAGACTTCAAACAGTACAATTTAAAAATGGTACGCTGTCGAAAAGAAAAGTCCCTTTTAGAATGTGATGTGCCTTCTGTCTTGCGTGTAATTAGACCAGGAAACCCCTTTCGAATCCTTGAATACTTACCTATAGGTACATACTTATATATTAGGTAGGTGTGTGGGTGCGTGTGCAGGATAAGGGTCATTTAATCAACACACGTGATACGGTTTTATGTTCACGAGGCGATCACTTGGCACGGAACATTTCCTTCGTAGGAAGGCTTCGTTTAAGTCCTGATGCAGACCTCTTGAATCTACTGTTATTAGGTCACGACGATGTGATGAACGATACACACGGTGAATTTTTTTTTTTTCGGCGTTATTTTGGAATAGTCATACAGCGATGAGGTTGTTCCATCTAATGAATGGAAGTGGTGCTGCTGAAGTGTAAAAAAAAAAAAAACAAAAAAAACATACAACCAAACCGCAGCATATAGCAATACAACCATGTTACTGGACCGACATATGGCATGAACTAAAGAAACAGAAAAGTGAGAAAGAGAGATAGAGAGATGGGCAGAGATATAGCGGGTGATGACGGAGTAGGGCAGAGAGATAATTCAACGAAGCGCAGCTCCGGCTATACGTTGGTAACCAACTTTGGCGTGCCTTTTTCCAATCAACGCGTAACAACAATCTGCTATATGGGTATGGCAATGATAGGCAATGGCGTGAAAGCGCAATGGATCATTGGGATGGTGGAAATGTCAAAATTACTGTGTTTCATGTAGAAATGCTAGCCCACCTGTGGGTGTCACGTTTGATATAATTTTTTTAACACGCTGCGGGCTGCGTTAAGATTTCCATCTATGTGTACAATACGTACATGTATAATTATTACTGGCTGCGCGAAAGTTTTTTTTTCTCTGTTTTATTGCAAGAAAAGCTACCTTATGAACGGACTGTTTTTACATGCTTACATATGATGGTCGAATATAGACGTACGTCGTAAATGTTCGTTAAAGTTTTACGACTCGTAAATTCGAAAACCAAAACCAGTTATGAGAGAGGAAAGCTTAACAAGCGGAGAGGGGTAAAATGGACTAGAGTAGAGCACGCGTGATGGAACGGTTTCTTCGTGTCTGCAATCTTCAGTTCACCGAGGCCGGTCTAACTAGAATGCAGAATGGTGATATATTGTAGTCAGTGATGTATGAATTACGAGTTCCCCCCCCCTCCCTCCTCCTCCTGAATAAACAAGTATTTTTTGTGACTGCGATTTTTAAATTGCTGGAAATGATGTCGCGGTTGAAGCAAGATTTTGATTTTTCTCAATATATATCGTGAAATAACAATACGAAAAACTGACCTTCAAAATGATTTCAACTCACGACGATTGAGCTCAAATCTTGTTTTACTGCATGAAATTCGAAGTAGAGCATTCGAGTAGGAAAAAAAGAACCCAAAATTTGTATTTAGGAGGTCCAATTACCCATATGTGGACACCTTACTCGATATTTTCACGTCAATTTTCAAGTTTCAATATTTTGCTTCATATTTTATGGAAAATTAGCACGAATCAGTGATGTTGTCACAAAATGTTCGAATGGGAGTTAACTTCCTGAACACGATGGAATAAGTGAATTCATTAGTGCACTCGAATGTACAAAGGACTGAAAGGAATATTTTTGAACTGATTTTCTATGTCAGATTGTCAATGAAAATCACATTGTTACGGAATATCGACCTAAGGTGAATGCAGGGCGTACTACGAAATCCAATTTGGAGCCCTAGAGGTTCATTGAGACCATTTTTGGCCATGTCAGATATTTATTCTGTTCATTTTTGTTTATTCGCCACTTCCTTCAAACTAAAAATTATTTATTCAACTCAATACCGACCAAAATCCACAAAATTATTACTCGTCGTTGACGTAGGGACATCACCGCACCCTTGGAGGAATGTGGATACGTTTCCAGTCTTTTCAACTTGAGTTTTGAGTTTTGAGTTTGTACGAAATTTATTTTGGAAAAAATATGATAAAATGCTCAGAACTCTTTGCACACAAAGAGTAAACATCGAAAAAATGTAAATTGTAATATTTTAAATGTAATTGGTACAATGTCTTTTTCTTCTTTTTTTTATTTGATACTTGTCACTTGGAAAATTTTCTTCTATATTTTTACCGAAATTGGGACATTTTCTTTTACTGTTTAGGGGCAATTTTTTCACACTGACACTCAAATATGATCCCTTTTTCTAACTTTAGAATTTCATAACTGCATAAGTTTGATTTCCTAAACAGTGGAACATGACTAAAAAAAGAATAAGATAACTTTCAATATAATTTACAGAAAATTTACCACGTTAAATTGCATAATACAGAATCAAAATATCATTTCTATTTTTGTAAACCGTGCAACTTAAAATCATAAAATCAACCGCGTTCAAGGTCAACCAATTTCTCTGAACATTTGAACTTGAAATCTTAAAATCATTCTAGGGTTAAAGACATCTTAAAATTTCCTCAACATTTCAACTTAAAATCATGAAATCAACTCGAGTGAAAGTCAACTAATTTTTCTCGACATTTCAACTTGAAATCTTAAAATCAATTCAGAACCAAAGTCAAGTGTTGGCAGGGCAACGGTTGACATTTCCACTCAAAATCATAAAGTCGATTTAAGGTTAAGGTCCACTACTTTGTCGAGTCAACTTCAAACATCTTTAATTTTCCTCAAAATTTTAGCTTAGAATCATAAAATCAATCTTTCATAAAATAATTCCACAGATGGTAGTTCAATGATGACGTCACACTGCTGATGGTCCGCTAATAACGTCTCTAATTTTCCTCAACATTTCAACTTGAAATCATGAAATTAATCCTTCATAAAATAAGTCCACTGGTGTCACATATATAATTTTTTTCAACATTTCAACTTGAAATCATAAAAGCAATCCTTCACGAAATAAGTCCACAGATGTCATACCAGGCCATAAAAATCTGTCTAATGGTGTCAGTCCGATGATGTCACACTGCTGATGGTCCACTAATAATATCTCTAATTTTCCTCAACATTTCAATTTGAAATCATGAAATTAATCCTTCATAAAATAAGTCCACTGATATCACACATATGATTTTTTCCAACATTTCAACTTGAAATTATAAAATCAATCCTTTATAAAGTGAGTCTACTGATATCATTCCAGGCCATAAAAATCTATCCACTGATGCCAGTCCAATGATGACATCTCACAGCTGACGGTTCTTTAATAACATATCAAATTTTCCTCGACATTTCAAATTAAAGTCATAAAATCAATCCTTCATAAAATAAGTCCACTGATGTCACATATCTAATTTTTTTCAACATTTCAAATTGAAATCATAAAATCAACCCTTTATAAAATAAGCCCACTGATGTCATTCCAGGCCATAAAAATTTGTCCACTGATGCCAGTCCAATGATGACGTCACACTGCTGGCGGTCCTCCAATAACATCTCAAATTTTCCTCAACATTTCAACTTAAAATCATAAAATAAATCCAATGGTGTCGGTCCGACGAAGACGTCACATTGCTGATAGTCCACTAATAACATCTTTAATTTTCCTCAACATTTCAACCTAAAATCATGAAATTAATCCTTCATAAAATAAGTCCGCTGATGCCATTTCGGGTCAAAAAAATCTATCCACCGATGTCAGTACAATGATAACGTCAAACTGTTGACGGTCCACTAATGTCATCTAATGATGACGGTCAATCGTTGAAGATTTTTTCCAGAATGCGCTATTAAACATCTTTCGATGTTAATACAAACAAAACTGTCATTGGTGGTAGGGGGGGGGTGTGTTTTAAAAATCATGTTACAAAGCTGAAGAATGATTTGAATTTTTTTCTAGATCGATTGCAGGCTTTATTAAACTGGTTTATGAAATTTATTCGACACCGAATCCACGTCTAACTGTAACGTATGCGGTCTACTACTGTAAAAAGAACTTGTGGGACACACGGTAGGCTATGCATTTATGACGTATTCGTATTATGCATATCAAAGAAATAAATAGTATAAGTACGAGTCATCGATGCGAGAAAACTCGTGTTACGCCTTTTTAATATTATTTTTATTGTTCTCCGGGTGTTCTATTTGAAATATGAAACTTTCACTCGGACATAATGAGGAGGAAAAAGGAAAAAAAAAGCAGTAAAAAAAATCTCGCATTTAACAATACTATACGACTATAATGTAAGTACGTACGTAGGTCTTTAGGTATATATATATATATACATATATATGTACGTACGCAGAGAATATAGTTGGTACTCGAAATTAAATAGTTAAAAGTGGAATTTTACAAAGAACGACAATAGAAAGAGAGAAACATAGACGCGCGTTCCAGTGTTGAGCTGGTTGGCTGGCGTGCGCTCGCCTTAATCAAGTTTATTCGTATACGACTTAGAATAAGAAGAACAAAGCGACGCAACCACGAGACTCGTACTCGTATTTCTGCAACCATCGTAGTAGGTAATAGGTATCTGCTGTATCTATGTACACGTATGTATACTTACGACTCTAGAGCATACATCGTATATTGAATTGTGAATTGGAATCTGGGTGCTGAAGAAGAGAACAGAACAGAACAGAAGAGCAGAGCAGCGCAGAGCAGAGCAGAGCGAAAAACTAGCCTCGAAATCTTACCACGCATACCCACCATCGCTTAGACGGTGGTCTTCCGGCATGGCAAGCGCGCGGCTTCCATGAATCATGCTCCAAGTCGAACGTCGCGTCGTTGGTACCTGGATACCTTTACCTATGCATGTACAGTGCTGCTGGATGCATTGGGAACCAACCTATCTATGCTTGTATGCGCATACTATGGTATTCCGCGGCTTTGCACACGTTTAACATATGTACGAGCAGGTTTCTTCCCAGCTTTACATAGTAAGAATGTTCGAGTATACTCGGATATATGTATGTACTTTGGCTGGATTCATGAAAGAAAAGATTTTATCGTTCGGTGACCAGCAAGTCTCATACACTTGTACGTAGCTTTATGAATACGACAAATAAATGTATTATAAATCGATATGGTTTTGGGGGTGGAGGGGGGAGCAATTCGTTGAAACTATCGTGTACGATGTATTGATGGCAATTCGAGAACTAATTACTTATCATTATTTGCATGTATCATCGTCATTCTATAACGATGTACATAGGTAGGTATATGTAGGTAAACGAGAGCGTAAGGCACGCGATGGTGAAATTAGTAAGTAATATTAAAAGCTCGACCGTCAAAAATTCACGCCCGTCTGTGGGAATTGAATTTGATAAGATCGATGTTGATTCAACGATCGTCTTATTTATTCAACGATATAGGTACCCGATCCCCCCTTTCCTTTCACAACCAGTACATGGTATTTCATGTTATACGATGATGCGTATTGTAGTATACCTAACCTACGTATACTCGTATAATGGATCGCAGAAAGTTTTTATGTATGTATGAGGTGTACATCGTACAATGTACGTACCGGTACCGGTATCGGTATCATATGTACTCCATTCCATGGTGCTCGATATGGTGACCGGCTTTCAATCATGTCCATGTTCGGTTACGACTACGACGACGACGACGATGATGATGATGATGATGATGTCGTTGTTGTCGTTTATTTCCTGCTGTACTGTGTACAATGTGCATGTATCTGCGAGGCTTTCATTCCATTTGTTTTCTTACGGTATAATTACATTGTTTTCCATGATTATAGTATATATGCCATTATCGTACGTGTACATCTATGTACATTTTGTGTAGCAGAACGTGCATATTTTTTATAATCATTCACCGTACGAGTATATGTGTATGTGATTGTGATTTTATTACTGAAAATTGTGCCGAAGGGGTTGGGATCCGCTCTTGATGCAGCAAGTATTCGCACAGAAGATAGACTACACGCGATAAGGTTGCCTTAAAATGGTGACAATTAAGTTGTCGAAATCGTTCTACGCGACTAACAACGTAAGAGTATTTGTAAAAAGGGTGAGAATAACTGAACAGGAAATTAATATTTTTAACGCTAGGGGCTGATTCTGCGTTATGATACGGATTACGGTTGAAGCGTATTTTGTTAATTTTTTCCTCTTCCTGAGGAAAAGGTTGCGGTTGGAAGGGGTCGAGTGTGTTATTATTTCGTTTATCAGGATGTTTGTTGTTGATGGAAGCATACAGTACTTATGGTTTGTTTTATCGTATCTGACTTTTCGGCGAGTTATAGTTATTTTCGAAGTTTTCTCCAAAATACATATTAATATATGTACGCGATAGGAAATTCGAGTCACAAAGTAAAATAAATTTCGCATCTAGGTTTGTGTTTGGATAATAATTTATCATGTAAATTGTGTGTACAATGTTTCCAAGGCCGCAGGTTTAGAATGTACTATATTGAAAATTTTAGTGCCAAATCTGTGTACACTATTATGCCTATATAGGTTTCTTATGCATGTTTTTCAGACTGATTTTCAGCTTGGTTAGATTTTCAAAGAGAACTAGACCATCACAACGTGATCACGTTTAGTGAGAAAGGAGCGCAGAGTATGAACGAAATCTCCCCTTAAAGACTAATTAGACCATTTTCAAGCATGCCAGATAAATTTAGCTTGATCTTCTATATCACATTGTCAATGAAAACCAGACAATGGCAGTCTATCAACCTACGCCGCGGGAGGGAAGGGGGGTCGTAAACGAAATCCATTTTGAAATACTAGAAGATCATTACGACCATTTTTAGCCATGTCAGATTTTCAATTTTACCTATTCCCCCCCTCCTCCTCACCACCTTGGAGAAGAGTAAAATGACTTACTCCGCTCAATACGGACCAAAATCATTCTAATTCAGTCAATAGGCTCATTTTGGCGGCAGGGGATGACCTTGGGTTAAAATTCAGTTGAGCCCAAATTTAGAGAAGGGGTGCTGAAGGGCCAAAAACGCAGAAGTTTTTCTTTTTTGAGCCAATCGACAGAGAATCCAAATTTGTACAGCATACCGAAAAATCAGCCTCCTGGATCGAAGAGGAGTTCTGATATGGGGGTTTACCCTTTTTGACCTTGAACAAGGATGTCCCCCATCCCCTTTTTACATTGAGCTAGGAAGTGTCAATTTGGTATATAGACTAAGGAAGGCCATACATGTCGACTTTTCACACGCATTGCACCCCCTTACCAAAAATGTGGTTTTTTGGGCGAGGTTTCCTGTATTTTGAGTTTATTCCTCGTGTAACTTCCTTCCAAATTGAGCTGAAAGTTGAAATTTGTTCTGTAGAGGTATGTAGACTTGGTAGGAGCCCTTAATGTGCCTTTTGGAGGTTTCGACTTTTCAGCCTCTTTGTACCCCGCCCCAACTTCAAAAATGTTGTTTTCTTGTGGGTTTTTCTAACTTTTTGAGTTTGTTCTTCGCATATCTCTCCCCTTGCCCAATTGAGCGAGGAAGCTGAAATTTGGTATGTTGATTTAATGTAAGTCCAAGATGTGCGTTTTGCTAGTGTCGACTGCTAAGCCCCATTACACTTCCCTTATCCTTACCAATGATATGGAAAATTTTCAATCGAAAATCAAGAATTTTATTTTTCTTTGCAATGACCGAAATCATCTACTTTACTGTATACTGATTGAAATTGCTCAAATATGGTAAATAGATTTGAACTTATGGTGAATTACACATATCAGCATTGAGGATAGGAAGAGTTCAATGCGGCTAAAAATTCGAAAACCTCAAAAGGCATATCTAGGGTCCTTACTGGCTGTACATACCTAATTTCAAATTCCTAGCCCCATTTAGAGGGGAGTTATGCGAGAAACAAACATTAGAAATTAGAAAAATCGACCAAAAAATCACAAATTCAGGTGTACGAAGGGGTGCAATGGGGCTGGAAAGTCGAGACGCCCAAAAAGCGCATCTAGGGACTCTACTGAATGTACATATTTAATTTCAAGTTGCCAGGTCAGTTTAGAGGAAAGTTATGCGAGGAAAAAACAAAAAATAAAAAATAAAAAACGACCAAAAAAACGCATTTTTGGTACTGTGAGGGGGTGCAATAAAGCTGAAAAGTTGAGACCCCAAAAGGCACATTTAGGGTCTCTACTAAATGTACATACCAATTTTCAGCTTTCTAGATCTATCTATTCGTAGAAGAGTTATGCGCAGAACGAACTCAAAAAATGAGAAAAATGAGAAAACCTGACCAAAAAACCACATTTCCGGTGCTGTGCTGGAGTGCAATGGAGCTGAAAAGTCGGGACCCCTAAAAGACACATCTAGAGCCCTACTGAATGTACATACCAGCTCATTTTGGTGGGAAGAAAGTGGAGGAACAGCACTTTTTCACGGTTAAAAAGGGGAAAACACTCATATCTCCCTTCCTAATTGACCTAGGAGGTCAATTTTTGCACATTTTACATAACTTTGGATTCTCTGCCGATTGATTCAAAAAGGAACAATTTTTGTATTTTTGGCCCTTCAGCACCCCCTCTTCCAAATGGGGCAAAACTGAATTTTGAACCAAGGTCCTCCTGGCTCAAATATATCTAATTTTCTGCCAAGCTGAGCCGATTGACGGAATTGGAGCGATTTTGGTCAGTATCGAGCAAAGTAAAAGATTTGAACGTTTTGGAAAAAAAATAAAATAAAAATAAAAATCTAACATGATCAAACATTATCTCTATGGTTTTCTAGGACTGCAAAACGGATTTTGTTAGTATCCCCCTCCCCCCACCGCTGGTTGATAGACTGTAGTAACCTGGTCTTCGTTGATAATATGACATAGAAAATTAGGCTAAAAATTCGAAAATAAAACTGCTTTAAAATTAATTCAAGCTTTAATTCTTTAACCATAAAATTCAAAACAAAGCCTCTTATTATTCATCGATGACAAAACCGGTCAAACTGAATGGAAATTTCAATCTTATTCAACGGAACCCCCAACGATCTGGTATCAATACTATCACCATATGTATCTTCATCATACGGTGGGTAGAGTACATGCGTACGTATGTACATTCAGGTACTATACACGTAACGCATACCTATAGCTACAGCTGAAGGCTCGACCTACGAGAACCCAAATACCATCCAACCGAGAGAAAATATTTGAAGGCGAGACTACCTTAGCGGTGCACAAATCTGATACATGTACCTACAATACTTTACGCTCGTATATTACACATATAGTACAGTACAAAAAAAAAAAAAAACATAACATAAGTACATACAAACAAGCATGGACCAAGCCTGGTCTCCAATAGTGGAGACCAGGCTTGGTCACTATCTCCACCAGTATACCATCATTAATAACTAATTCACTGATGTAACGCGATATTTTAAAAAATCTGACATAGCTCGATCTTTCAATCATCGAAACGAGCGCGCATCTTCGTCAACATTCCAAACTCCATTTTACCGAGGTATATTTAAATCTTCAATGTCGACGAACAGAGCGAGAAAGAGAGAAACAAAAAAACCGAAGAAAGAGAGAACCTCATCCAGGACCAATACTATTACAAATCTCACGTTCTTTCTTTCTACTTTTTTTTTTACTCCAACAGCACAGATATTATACTACGTAGGTAGGTATTATTATGTAAATAACTCATCCCAACGATTCTCTATTTCTTTTTCGCCACACTGCATAACGCTAGCTTACTCCGGATGAACTCGTTTTGCAAAAAAAAAAATTCGTTTCGCGATTAATTGAAATTACCGCTTTGTTTTATACTTTTCTTCCTTTCTTTTTTTTTTTTTTTTTTTTTCATAAAACGACGGGGATTTTTTTTTTTTTTCTTTTCTTTTTTTTTTTTTTTTTTTTTTTTTCATAAAACGACGCGGATTTTTCTCTTTTTGCTTTCCACAATAGAGATTTTTCCCTTCTATGAATATTTATATCGAGGTATTTGTTTCAGGCGAGAAAAGCTGCTTTTTTTCATAATTTTATTTAGGTTTTTTTTTTCCTTCCTTATTTTTCTCATTTTTACGTACAAGCCTTCTCTGTAACCTGAACTTAACAATATTTGAATTTTAACGCGGTAGAAAAGATACCTTGTTACGCGTTTAATCGGTAATTTTATTTTATTTACATTTTCTCCTTCCTTACAGCGATATTTAAATTTATTCGACACGTTATCGTGTACTTGTCATTAGACACGATCCGAGGATTACTTTAAACGAAAAATAATAATTTTCTTTAACATCGTACACGATTATGAACGACGTTGCTCGGTTACGTACCTCGGGTACCACTTCAAGATCCTCTATTCGTTTGATCTCGAAAAAATAAAAACTATAAAGACCCGAACAAAAACCATAATATGATTAAAGAATTAAATCGACCCACCTCATAAATCAATTTGAAAAAATTACACGATCGTGAAAAAATATTCTAATCTTAGAGCTAATGTGTTATACTCAATCTACTGAAAATAAAATCCATTTCTTGAAAAACCACTCCACAAAATATTGGAAATTTAAAAAGAGATAAAACTCGTAACCGTTTCATTATTCCTTTTCCGTTATTAAATTCCTAAATTTTTTAACGCTTTTTGAAAAATTCACTTTTATTAGCTTCTTTGTTATTCCAACTTACAAAGAGATTTTCATTTTATTGCTTCATTATGTTATATCGCAATATCATCTGACCTTGAAATTAAAACGTCGATAATATCGTGCGTGTATATTTTTTTTTTCAAAGCTGCTTTCATTGCCATGCCTGCCTTTTTACTCGATTTTCTTCCAGGTGAAAAGTTCTTCATTCCAAATAACATTTTCGAGTTTTCGGTCCTCTCAACTAAGTAAGTATTCTTTTTTTTTTTTTTTTTTTTTTTTTTTTCACTAAAAAGTTGAAAATATTCCTTTTCATAGAATGGCCTTTCGTCGATTATTGAAATTGTAAGAATAATTTTTCAATTTCAAAAAGTAAATAAAGACGCGACCGATGCGAGACGTTCAATTGCCAGATTTTATCAAAGCACATTTCTCGAACAGAATTTTCTGTAATAATTCAACCATGAAGATTCGTCGTAGAAGATAAAAAAAAATTTTAATTTGTATCCGAGCCCATCTTCTATTCGTTGGGTTTTGTAGAAGGTCGTCAAATTTACGTCAAAAGATATATCATCATTTTTGTACGAAATACGATGATCTGAAACGTGCAAGAATACTACCATATGACTGATGACATAGTAATTTGTTCGATTTGAAAATTTTTCTTTGTACATGCGAATGAATGAAAAAAAAGTTGAAAAATATTAATTTAACATTATGCAACGTGGATGCAAAAAAGTTAACACCATCATATTCGCAAGTATTATTCATATTTATGACTAAAGAAACACACCTATGCAATGTGGCTGTAAAAATTAAAAACTCCTAAAAGGCAAATCTAAGGCCTCTTAATGCGCACATGCCAACTCTCAACCTCCCCATATACTTCAATTTGAAAGGAAAATATGGATGGAATAGGCTTTTCCAAGGGCAAAAAGGGGAAATCCTCATATCTCTTCTCCTAATTGACCTAGGAGGCTGATTTTCGAATATGTCCAACCAAGTGGCTCGAAAACAATTTTCGCGATTTTTTGTCCATCAGCAATCTCTCCTCCAAATTTGGACATAACTGAATTTCGGTCCATATCGAGCTAATTAAATGATATTACTCTGGAGGGGGGGGGGAATAAGATGAAAATAAAAGTACTCGATTTCGCTAAAAATAGTCCTAGTGGAATCTATAACCCCAAAACGGATTGTGTTCATACGAACTTCTCATCCACGAAAGGTCAATAGACCAAAATAGCCTGGTTTTTTCACAATATGGCATAAAAGATCAGGCTAAAAAATTAAAAAAAACATAATAACGCGTTGTTTTCCCAGCTTTATCAGAGACAAATTTCAAATTTTAACTCTTAGCTCGATATTGCACACAGAATTTCAGCTTTCTAGTTCAATTTACAAGAAAACCATCCAAAAAACTACTTCTTTGTGGATATGAAGAAAGGGAGGCAATGACTTTTATCAAAGTTCAAAAAGAGGTAATCACCAAAAAAATTTTTAAATCCATCCGCTGGTTCGTTCTAGGTCTACAAGGATTTAAATTGATCACATTTTCACTTCTTTTTCCCTTCACCAACTCGGAAACCATGTCTACAAACTCTTGGCTAAATTTTTTGAAAAATCTCGACAACTAAAAAAATTTATTAAACATCTTCTAGCCCCTTTTCCTGTAAAAAAAACCTTCGACTCTCCTTCGTAACATTACACCGTCCTGTCCATCACTTTGTTGCGTACCCCCTGTGGCTAATTCGATAATCAAAATCATATGTGGGTACGACCACAACACCTAGTACGTTCATTGATATGGCTAATACAAGTATAACTCATGCTGACTCGACACATACCAGGTATATGTAGCTCTCGCTGTACTCGTAGGCAATCCAGGCATCGATATTCGTACGTACTTTAACCTTGCAGTACGCAATGTTCGATTAAAATTTTCTCGAACATAAAATTCACAGGGCATGTACTCGAATTAAACCACGCAATAACATTAAAAAAAAAAAAAAAAAAAAAAAAAAAAAAAAAAAAACGGACGGCAACTCCTTCGCGTGCAACTTGTGCGGTAAATTTAAGATACATATGTTGGTATAAGAAGGAAGATGAAACGAGACGAAGAAGAATCGATATCATAACTAAAAGCTGAAATAATCACTAATATAATTTCGCCGAAGAGCTTGGAATTTTCTCTTGTACTACGTCTACGTATTCTTACGCTGGTGTACGATCCGTGGAACGTGTCAACATCGTCTTAGCATACTTTCGCGTATAATTTTGGCCCGAATAAAGCGTCTCGTTAACATCAAAGCAACCATCACCTTTGGCATAAAATAGTTAACATTACTAATAAATATTCAAATTTCCCTTCGGCAATGTCATCCTAATGTTTAATCTTAAGCTGGCTGTACTGTACTCTACGTATGTATGTATGCTTTACCTGTACTGTACTGTACCTCCTACCCACACGTCATCGTTGTCTTCTTCGCAGAATAGATGCCTGGTAGAGCTCTACCATTTTACTCTTATGGGATAAAAATTCGTTATTACGATTTGCAAAACATTAACGAGCAGCATAAGACAGCAGAACGAACATGTGAGGGTAAGAGTAAAGAAGAATATACCCACAAAGAAACCTTCTCAACTGTCCAGCTCGAATTTGAATGAAACTTAGCTAGTTTGAAACAGCATGTCAAAAAACCCCTGAAAAAAAAAATTTTCAACTGCTGAAATTCATTTTTGGATTTTTGGCGAATTTTTTGAAAATTTGTACCCACTGCACAGCTGAAAAATACATCGGAAATGAAATATTTCACAAAACATGATCTTTTATAAGTTACAATGAAGAAAATCGGGTAACTACCGAATATTGACCACACGAATCGATCTATCTTATTTTGTAGATGTTCTGGAGGCTCCAAAAAAAATTTTTTCTTCAGTATTTTAAAAAATCCTCACATACTAATGTTGAAGGAAATAAAATCGCTGATTCGTCCGCTAAAATTGCTCATCTACACCTCGCTATGAATGATATTCCAATTCCGTTATCCGATCTTAAACTCTACGCCAAAAACTTGATGCAAACAGATTTTCAAACTTTCTGGACTCAAATACCACAATCAAACAAACTCAG
>FIZR01014903.1:0-11186 GCA_900060175.1 Ferrisia virgata
CCTACTGCATCAAAATTTCAAAATCACTTTGAAAATACTCGAATAAAATGCATTTCGCCTATTATCAGTATTATCTACACTTATCAGTGGTTTTTTCCATTATTTTACACAGAATCGTTATTTTACATGTAAAGGAACAACTCTGTACATAATATGAACTAAACAGCAAACTGTTCGTCAGTTTCAAGTTTATTTATAAACGTGCTATTGTTGTATTAAAATCAGCCAGATTTTCGTGAAGTATTATAATCATACGCGATGCTTTTTTCCTAATTAGTGGTAAGGGTGGTGGGAGGAGGAGGTCCAATAGTGCTAAAAAGTCTACACCCTCAAACGGCACATCTACGACCGCAACTAAATCTACACACCAAATTTCAACTTCCTAGTCCAATACAAGGGGGAAATATGCGAGAATCAAATTCAAAAAATGAGAAAAACCGACAAAAAAACAATCTCTCTGGGAATGTAAGGGGGTAAAGTGAGGCTGAAAAGTCGAGACTTCCAAAGAGCGTATCTACGGTCCCTACCAACCAAATTTCACCTTCCTAGCTCAATTTGGAGGGGACATAGGGAAGGAACAGCCTATTTGAAGATTAAAAAAAGGGGGAAAATCTTCATATCTCTCCTTTTAATTGACCTAGAATGCTGATTTTTGGATATGTTATGCAACTTTGATTTACCTATATATTAGCTTAAAAAGGAACAATTTTTGCAATCTTAGCCTCTCAGCAACCCCTCCCCTAAATTTGGACATAATTAAATTTTGATCCGAGGTCATGCCCATTCTGGAATATCAAATTTGCCACCAATCGAATCCTATTCGCCAAATTTGTTCAATTTTGGTCAGTATCGAGTTGAGTAAATGATTTTTTTAACTTTGATGAGGAAGGACGGGAGGGAAGGGGAATAAGAATAAAAGTAAATATTTAACATTGCCAAAAATGGTCGTAATGGTCTTCTAAAAACACAAAACGGATTTTATTGATATTGCCCCTCATCCACCGTAGATCGACAGACCGTAATAGCCTAGTTTTCATTGACAATATTATGCATAGAAAATCAGGCTAAAAATTAAATAACTTGACGCGATACGTATTTAATTTGACAACAACTCAATATGAGACCTGTGTAAGTACAGATACATAGGTAGCTGCAAGTAAATAAAATATGTACGTATGAAGATTACGTAATAAGTCATCTCAGAAGTGTTGTACGTCAATGGCACGAAGAATCCTTCGATAGAACCGACGATGCAACAGAAGTAAAATCGAAACTCGTTTCAAGTTTGTAGTAGAAAAAAAATTATACTATTAGCAGCAAATAAAAATATAAATCAAAATGACTTTAAGTAATTTTCAATAAAATTCGGTGCAATCAGTGCACTTTGAATTTCATAAAAATTTTCAGTAAGCAATAAATATATAAGTTTTCTACAAGTAATCATCATAAATATTTAGTTATTACACAGGTATATGTAAATATATTATATGTAACTCTGATCAACAATCAATAAATACTTGTACTTAAGTACATATGTAAATTATTAGAATTTCCACAATGAAAATTGCAAGACCTTGAAAAAAAAGTAATCTCTCGGTGATACTTAAAATATGTCATTTTTTACGATATTAATATCATTACTAGCAATAGCAACCAGTTCAGCAAAAATTGCATGAATATTTAATAAAAAAAAGCAAATACCAACGTACTATACTGGTAAGTGAACATGAGAGAATTTTACGAGCTTTTGGTATAAAATTCTTCAAAATTTTTAATGCCACGCAAATCAATGTCTCACTCTGAAAATACATGCAGGTAATTTTACTAAACTTTAATATGAATTGCGATATTCACAAACATTTGAAGATTTCATTACATTGTACATACAGTTAAAAACCATAAGTATAAATTTTTTTTTAATGGCTACGTATTAATAAATCAAGTTTTAACGATTTATCCGCACTATCACATGAGCTAATTACGATTAATTAGCAATATGTAAATGAGTTTCAAAAAAATGAAGTAAATAAACTTACTTTAAACCTAATGCAGGCTTTATTAAAGCGCTATGATTCAATATTCAACGACAACTGTTTTTGTTTTAAATTATCTAACAATATATTCAGCTAAAATTTTGTAGTGCTCGGTAGATAATTAAAACGAAAAATAAGTTCGAGCGATTAATTACAAAATTTCAAACAATACACGTGACTTTCTTCAGCGCAGCAAAGAAATAAAAAATCGATTTATTCGGCGTAAATATAATTAATTCACTATAAGATACGTGATTATTTACTCGTACACTGAAAAATTACATTCGAGATTATTATCACAATTACATCACCGAATATTTTTGGTTCAATTAGGAAATACATCGATGTAATCTAAACTTCACCAAATCACCCTCTCCTCTTGCGCAAAATACTTCTCTTTAATGGAGTGGTTGCTTGTTGGTATACGACCGATGATATATGCGAGGTGGTGTAAGAGAGGTGGTATTTCGATGGTGACATTAGGGAGCTGGTATTTACAAAGTGGTATATGCAAGGTGTTGGGGGAAGCCTTTGCCTTGTTGTAGGGCCAACGGTATAAAGATACAAGTACATATGTGTACATATATTAAGATTTGTAACTTCGTTTCAATATACAGGCTGATAAATAAATAAACAAATAAATAGATAAATATGCAAGGTGGCATACACAAGTTGGTATATACGAGGTGGTATAAATGTTACCGTTCAAACTCTAATTCCAGATAAACGCAAACATCCTACAGTCCTTATGATTTTTTAGTTTGTCCTAAGACAACCCTGTTTTTCTGGAAAATAGTTTAGGAATAACTAGTTAAACTAGTTTTATCTAATAAAGATATGGTAGGGAAAACCAGTTCTACCTGCAATACCCTCCTCAGGTTACACTAGTTTGTCCTGCTCCCCACTGGATGCACTAGTTTTTCCTAAAATATCTGCAGGCCAAACCAGTTCAGACAAAGTTTGTTAAGAAAAACTAGTTTATTCCTAAAATATTCTCCGGCAAATCTGCTCCATCCTAGGATGAACCAGGACATCCTACATCCTACAGCCCTTAGGATGTTCTAGTTTGGCCTAAACAAATTGCATTCATCCGGAATTTGGGTTCATAAAATACACAACTTGGAATATACCAATATGAAAGTTATCGTATGAAATGCAAGTTGCATCGTGTAGGTATTACACTATTCATGATATTCGCAAACGTTTACCAAAATGCAGTAAACGAATCCGATAAGAATAAATTCACATTATGTATGGAATAAGCTGGTACATTATATTCGTTGAAGTGGGTATTATTAAATTTTTAAAGTAAATACCCTAGTTACGAAGGTATAGACAACACGTAAGTAAGTAAGTAAGTAAGTATAGGTACATATAAACTGTTGTGATGTAGTTTTTACTTACATTACGTATTTACTTTTCCATTTCGATTATTTCTTTTTTTATTCTATGTCAATCTACAACTATTAAATTTTGTGTAACGCGTAAATGGGGTCACTTAAAAGGATAAAAAGGACTGTTCTCAACCATTTATAAGTACATACTTTTCTTTGTGAAGATATGTACGTGGGGATGTGTAAAAAAAAACACACTACTGCTTTATTCAATTTTTCACATCGTAAAGTTGCTGCCTACCTAAAGACATGCTCTAGTAGTTGCCTATCACCTAAATGTACAGCAAGGTACAAACAATTACTTGATTCTTTCATAAAATGAGAGTAATTATGAAAATGTTATACCTTATGTTGATTTATAGAAATGAATCGTTGATTAACAAACTACTTTCAAATTTTTACTGTGTTTTGATATCTTTTAAAAGTAACCTCTGCAAAATGTCTGGATTTCTTTATTTGCACTCCGTTTGTACTAAAGATCATAGCTGGCTAATAATGAAGAACCAGGAATCGGCCTTCAGTGATGATTTTCAAACCATCTAGTAGAAGTTAGTCCTTATTATCTAAAAAAGCGCTAGTAAAAATTTTGACATTAACCTAACCCTTACTCTTCTCACGGGTTCTGCATTTTAGATTTCTATATTGTAAAATACTTGATTAATTTTTTTCAAATTTTCAAGGACGATGTAGCATACATGGGGTTAAAAGTTAAATATTATTTTGATGATCGAAGACTGTTAAAAATATGAAAAATTGTCCTTTGATTTTTCCAGCTTAAAATATTCATTTTCACTCGAATATGAAGTGGAAAAACCTGCATGTTTTCCCCTTCTAATCGTTCTTTGTACATGTTACATAATTTGTGATTCTCTATCGACTGGATCAGAAACGAACTTTCTTTGTGGCCATATCTGAATTCTCACTCAACGCATACGCGTCATCAAACTTTTTTTTGTTGATGGTGCCAAAACTTTACCTGTGTCATTTGTCCCAAATTGAAAATATGTGGTATCTAGGGCTAGTACCAGCTTATGGCACTTTTCTCCTTTCGCACAACATGTTTTATTCATTTTGTATGTGCAATTCAAAACGTTGATATGAGAAAACCCATGCGTATGATTGTTCCCGGGATGAAGGGGCGGGGGGAGGGGGGTTGAACTTTTTTGCATTCGTGCCACTGTTCTGATAGACAACTTCAGCACTGAGCTCAAATGTTAGATGCTTACAACAGTAAAATTTAATTTGTATGTGTGCTCCAGTAAAGCGAGTGCGTACATTTTTGGTAAAAACGATGTTTTTAATCATCAAAAATTATATTTTTGAGAATTGAGTAATTTACATAAATTTTTGGTCTTAATTGTAGAATTTTTTCGGAAAATTTGATTTTTTTCAACCTTGATAGGTGTTTTAAGCTCCTTCAAACTTCGTCTTTTAAGCAAAACCAAACTTCGGTGCAACGATCTTTCTACCTAGCTACCTGATCTTCACATTTTTTATGAGATGCCACTTGAGTGAAGTTTAGCTTCATTCAGAACTTTATTGAAATATATTTTTCGCAAAATGATAAATTTACCTCAAATTTTTGAAGCATGGCGAGAGAAAAAATTTCGGAAAAAGTGGGATCTGTTCAGGCACACTCGCTACATCATGTGGTGAGACCTATATGATTTTATTATGTACTTATACTCACATACCGATACATCAACACAGCTATATAATCGCTTCTCGAAAGGTTACAATTTCGCCTAATAAAAAACATCTGAACAACATTGTTATCCTGCAGAAGTAAGAGTATAGGACATCAAATATGCTAATATCAAGTTCACTAGTAGTTTCAAAGTCAATATAAAAGGGAAAAGAAAACTGTTTCAGACAGGTGTCGCAATGATACCGAAAAAAAACGAAATCGTTTATTCATACTCGCAAAGTTGTTTTTTTTCTGTGCTTTAAACGTATATTCTGCTTATTCGTCATGCAGCGGATATTTTGACGGGTTAAAAATAATGGCATTTACGACTAACTACGAATATATTTATCATGAAAAAAATTGACTCAATGTTGTGTAATACTACGTACGTGGATATGTATGTACTTAATAAAGCACAGTGCAATTACCTGATTATCAGACTGCATAATTTTATCATGTTGGTAAAAATGACATTTATGCTTGAATCGGAGGAGGAAAAATATTTGCTCATATTTGCGCTAAAAGTTGTCTTTTCGTTTTTGAGAAGTTTCCAAAGAGACAATTTCCGGCAAAAGTATGAAGAAAAATATTATACTGTATCCAGGAAGAAAGATGCATTGCCAGCATTTTTCGTGAGTTACCAACCTCGCCTTCGTCGCGGAGGTGTAAAAATTTTGCGAAAATTGTCTATACAATTTTTTTATTCCTTCAATGCTAAATATACTGTTGATAATCAAACGTAAGAGGTTTTATTGGTCGACGATCGTCTCAAAAAACGACGAATGTGTGACACGTATACAGTGGCTTTCCGAAGAGATGTGCTCTGAGGGGGGGGGGGCTTCAAATTTACCAACCAATTCTACCAACTTTCAAAATTTCAAACGGATTTCTCAAAATTTTATGGGTAGCCTAAGTACTGAATTTTTCCCACAACTTCGCAAAAAAGCAAATTTCATAACTAAAAAAATTTATTTATCACGTACAAACGTACATTTTAGGGTTACAGGATTTAAATTTCTTTTCATGTGTTAGAAAATGTAACCGTATAGGTACAACCTGAACGAAGCGAGGGTGAAAATTTTACAAAATATTTGGTATAACGGGTCGCAAAATAGTTGTCAACATTAGAAAGTGTTTTGGAATAAAAATTTCAAAACTTTTCACCCCTAAAAATCAGTCACTGTAGGCACAAATCCAGAAAGATTCCACAGTAAAACCGTCACTGATTCCAACATTCCATTAATTTTAATTTTTTCCAACTGCTACCAATCATCACCTAATTTTGCCAACTGCGGAACGCTTGGCGCAGTGAGACACCCCCCCCCCTCTGTTTGATAGGCCTCGGCATTTCGATTTCGTTGGATATTTTAGAAAACTTAAATAAATATCTTCATCCCGAGCGAAGCGAGGATGAAAATTTTACAAAATATTAGGTACAAAGGGTCGAAAAATGACCGTAAACATTGAAAAATGAAATCGGCCACTGTGGGCACAAATCCAAAGAGACTTCTTGGTAAAACTGTCACCGATTCCAACATTCCATAACATCTCATTTTTTCCAACTTCTACCAACTCTCACCCAATTTTTCCAACTCTCGAACGCTTGGGGGGGGGGCGTTTAGTAGGCCTCTGCACGTATACTATAGGGCTTTTCAATTTTAGGTGTTTTTCGAAACATGGAGAAGGTATGGAACGAAATTACGTTAAATAAACGTGATAAAAATGCGGGGTCCTTAACTCACCCTTTACCCCACCCCGTATTGGTTTAAAATTTCAAAATGTTTTTTGGTATGAATGTGTAATAGTAGACCACATAAGACTAACAAAACAGTTTTCCAGAATGTCAGTAAAAATTACGTATTTTGAGGCGGTTTTTATACAAAAATCTAAAAAAAATTAGTTTCACTTTTTTTTACCGCCAGCAGCATAAAAAATGAAATAAATTTTTTTCAAACTTTTGTTTGAAACCCGCTTCAAAATACCTGTGTTCTACTATGACACATTCATACCAAAAAATTCGAAAAACTGAAAGAAAAATTTCCATTTTAATTTAAATTTTGAAACTTTAAAGGGGATGAGGAAAAAGTCGAGTTAAAGACCTCAAATTTTTACCAAGTTCATTTGACGTCATTTCGCAACCTTTTTTTCCACTCTCCCTCCAGCTTTTCAAAAAAACGTAAAATTGAAACGGTGCGTCACATTTCTATGTTTATGCGAATAATGTAAAAAACTCACTAAACAACGCAGTCGACCAATCGAAAGGAAATAGTAAGTAATTTAGTTTGTTTTTGAAAATTTTTCCATCGTAAAATGGAATTGTACACAAGTTACGTTATACGCAGACTGTATTATGTTATGAAAATGTAGCCGTAACACTGGAAAATTTAAGAAAAATTACATAATTTAGAATCACCACTGAACTTTAAAGAAGCACTGTCTTATTATTTAAAATTTTTTTCAAGCAGAATATCAATGTAAATCACTGGGTTCACGAAGAGCGAGCCAAATATTGTAATTTTTAGTCTGGTGGGTGGTATATGTATGTGTAAGCTATTGCGTTATACATGCACTATTTTGTATAATCAGATTTTTGGGAACTTTATTTGTAAGGGTAATATTTCTTGCAGTGTAATGTTCTGAGAGATACATTTAAATTACTCTTATTTAAAATTGCCCCAAGATTTTTCTAAAATTTTCGAATTTTAAGAATATAGTTATATGTTTTATTTTATTTTATTCATTTAATAAAATGTTTTATGTTATAATTGATTCAGTTTTAATTGGTATAAATCTATGAATAATTCTACAAATTTCACAGTATTGACCATAAATTAATCTTGGTTTATTGTTAATTTTATTATCTTTTTTTTAAATTTTTAAAATTAAATTATACTTCAATAAATATTTTAAATACTATTTTTTTTTAATCTACCTTTAAATTATATTTACTCAATATTATTTTTAATTTTATTTTATAAATACATTTTTGATTAAATAATTGTAATGTATTATGTTTTTAAATAAAATTATATATTACTCGTATCTCAATGACGGAATCATAAGTGTTTATAAAGAGGAGAAATAATTTTTTTTCCCACTACCTTACACACATTTTAGAGTTCATTAATAAAACTGTATAGTGTAAGTAAATATTGCGTAAAGTATTTGACTAACAGAAGTGAAAATGAGAAAGAAGGCTGTACGTCTTTTTGACTAAAAAATATGAAAAAAAAAAAGAAAAAGAAAACTAATACATATATCAAGAGAGTAGATATGAATGTGGGAAAATAAATCTCCACATCGCGTCATCTCAACGGTGAAAGTATTTATGATATTTTCTACGCCAAATTACTTCTTCTACCTTGAAAATTTGCATTTCTTTATTTAGAAAGAAAATATCACCAACCTATCCTACATTATTTCATGTGAGTAAACCTATCCACGATTGTAAGACTTATATGTGTGTCTATGAATCTAATAATTTCTTCTAAAATTCTTTATTTTGAGCTCTTATTCGTTTTGTACATAGGACATGTATCTTTCTACGATAGGCACATCGAACGTTTCTCATAAAAATTAAAAATAAGTAGGCATTTTTTTTTTATTTAAATGTGATGACGTGGTTCACGTAGCATTGAATGTAACTTAGATATAAATATTACGTACGAATAAAAATGAATAAACATCGTAGGATTATTCATTAAAACAATTGCCAACTTTTTTTTAACGTAAAGAAAGTTAACCACCCAAATCGAAATTTTTCATCTGTATAAAATGAAAACAAAAATACACATACCTTACCTAATAGAAATAGGCCTATTTCATATCATTGTTTATCTTGCCCGTAAATTTATTTATAAATAAGCGTACTATTGTGGAAACGTTATGTACTTGGTAGATTTTTACATACTAAGATAGATTTAATCGTTCCTGTTGAAAATTCACCAGAAACATAGTAGAATAAGAATGTTCGTTTTTTTCAATGTTGGAGAACGGGTAGCTGCTTGTGATTACGCAAAGCAAAAATGACAGTTTGGCAGAGTTGTGCAGAGATTTGGTCAGCTATATTACAAAGTCATATTACATGATAATCGAGAATGGAAGTGGAATGTAAATCAATTATGTGGAATTGGAGATCTCAATGGCACAGGAAATTCTACCAAACCCAACGTTTTACCCAATACTCAAAAGAAACAAAAACGGATTGTTAAAAAATAAGATCGGTTAGATTTATTATTTCGTTTTATTATTATTTTTTTTCTCTATTTTGTTTATGTTCTATGCTTTAGTTTGTTTTCGTTTCTAAAAAAATTTTCCATGCTTCAAAATTTTTTTTTTGAAAAGAAGGAAATCTCATACATATTAATTTGTGTTGAAAATGTTATTTTCGTTAAGTTCGTAGAATTATGATTCATATATGTAGCATCCAGTATTTTAACGATAAGACGTTAAGGTTTAGTAGATTAGAAATATTGAAATACTCCTGTAACAGTTGAATAGAAATGTAGATCCAATAAACACGTAACTTGTCGTCCGAGTTCTTTTCAACTTAACAATTTGGCAGTGTAGCATCAGTGTGGTGTATATGTGTGTAAATAGTAAGTATAAAAAAATAATAATACAGTAGTTCATATTATGCCTTTGATTATTCTCTTTATTAATTAATCCTTCTTAACTATGTAATTCACCAAAGGTTACAACGCACCTCAATAATGGGCTCAAAAAACTTTTTCAGCCAAGAAAAGTAAATTCCGATTGAAATTGTTTAAAAGTTTTGCGGTGCATGGCAACCAACTAAAAATTAATTTTTAGGTATAAAAATTAGAAATTTTTGATATTTATGGCAATAAACTTTTGAAAATTTTCAGCTGAAATTCACATTTACAAAATCTGTTTGAACCATTATTGTTGAAAAATGAAATATGTCGATTTTTACGATCTGCAACTTTTCACCCTCCTGGTATGTGGTTATAAGTGGTAGGGAGACGCAGAAACTCAAATATAGCTCTACTACCCCTCTTTCCCTTTGATCTAGGGTCACAACATTTTATATGGCGAGTTTTCAACTCAAAGTTAACATCTACGTAAAGTTTGGTCAAAAACTGAGGCATGTTTTATTTTTTGATCCACTCTAATATGCATGCATTTTGGATATACCAACTCCTCTTCACAATGATGAGTTTATAAGGGTCGAAATTAAAATCTAAATTCATATTCGTGATCAAGGGGCGCTATTTATACGAAAACGACACCATGAGGATGAGGAGGAGCTCCTATGGCCCAGCACAGACTTCCACGAGAGTTTTGCTTCTCGACTGTGATTTTCTACTCTTATACGCTGCAATCATACTAAATACAGAATTTAACATTTTCAGATTTTTCCAGCACAGCTCTATACACACCAACCCCAATATTTCAAGTTTTTTTTTTTTCAAATTTGACCATGGCGTTTATGAAATAAAATAAAATTTTGAAAAAATATATGGGGTGGAGGGGTCAAGTACGCATCCAAAAATCACGGTTTCAAAATAGTACCGAATCCGTATCTTTGCTAAAAAAAAAAAATAAATAAAATTTCAAAAGGTCATTTCGAAGGTAAATTATGGAGGGAGTGTTAATTTTTTCAAGAATGTCCCTCATATAGATCTACAACATGACAAAAAATTGCACAAATGGATCAATTAGCGCTTTCAAAAAAAAAGGATGACCCTCAAAAACCAGTGCGGTTGGGGGTACAAAACTTTGGTCAGGTATATATCTCGATAGTACAAACCTATCACCAAAGTATCTTGTGAAAATTCCTTCGGGGTAAATTTACCTATGTTTATTAGGGTGGATCAAAAAAACAATTATTTTTTTTCACTTGGTACCCTGAATAACTGGTTGGTAGACACCTAAAAAAAATTCTCTCTACGTATGAGCTCTTAATTTTAATAGGAACCTCCTCCGCCTTTCAGATTTCTATTTTTTTTTTTCTATTATTATAAAGAAAATTGCATATCTTGGTGTTTACTACATGAAAAAAAATATTTCATCTCATATACTTGTAGGAAATTGAATTTTCTACAAAAA
>FIZR01014910.1:0-20327 GCA_900060175.1 Ferrisia virgata
TTTTTTTTTTTTTTTTTTTTTTTTTTTAATAAAAAACCCCATTCAAATGAAATAAAAGAACTAAAACATAAGCTTACACTTATTTTCTTATTTTTAATATTTATCCACAGTTTTTATCCCTCCCTTCTACCCCAAACGAATGTATTCAAATCTACTTTTATATTCGTGCGAAAAAAAAAAAGAAATGATTTTCGTTAATTTTCAAGTATTACCTACTAATAGCATTACACTGAAAAGCTTTAATAAGAGGAGTACAACACATGAAGTTGGGGTGGTATCGAGTTGAATAATTTTCCAAAACGAGATTGTCGACGGTATCAGTTCGTGCCCTGTCGTTGACGGCTTCAGTTGTGTTGAGTTTCTGGAAAATTTGTTCGAATTACGTTCGTTCGGTTTTTTCGACGATTTTTTTTTAAAATTAAATTATTACGTTGATGTGGTAAGCGAATAATTTTTTATTTTTATTTCAAGTACTTTGTATTTTTTTAGCTTCTCGAATATTTCTCAAAACCAAGTTGAAGTTTTCAACTTGAATATTTTATATTTATTTGGTATAATTTCGTTAATTTTTTAATAAAAGTAATTAAATTCCTGTTAGAACAAATGTAACTTGGTTTTCATTTTCAATGGAAAAAATACTGTTACTTTGATTAGACGCCTACCTTTTCTTGAGTAAGAAAAATAATTTAGTTAAAAATTTTACTCGACGTATTAAAATCTTATCAGCTACGTACTATTTTTGTATGTTTTGAAACGGCCTTTTATCGGCTCTTGTATTTTATTACCATTTTTAAATGGATTTTTTCATGATTATAACCTCGTTTGATACGTACTTGTTGCTTGAATTAAAACGAGCAGGTATTTGTAATTGAAATGAAATGCTTTGAATTAATGAAAAGGGTACTGTATGTGTAAGTTCTTTACCGAGTTGTTTATTTTATTTATTTATTTTTTTCTAAACTCATCGAACCGAGTATATACGATTTTTCTCCATTTTTTCGTACGTATGCATTTATTTTTATTTTCGCTTCCAATTAAATCATTCAAATCTCGCTTTAATTTCTGTTAAAAAGCCGTTTAAAAAAAATCTCGGTACAGAAATTCGTCGTCCAATTAGGTACATCGCCGAGACAGACGAAACTCTGAAGATCACATTTCGTCATCTTCATCGCTGTCCGTTTATCTTTTTTAATAACCTATCGTCAATTGTCATCCTGGCAATATTTTTTAAAATCATCGAACCTTGCATCGTAGATATACCTTATTA
Source organism: Ferrisia virgata (assembly GCA_900060175.1). Classification (NCBI taxonomy): domain Eukaryota; kingdom Metazoa; phylum Arthropoda; class Insecta; order Hemiptera; family Pseudococcidae; genus Ferrisia; species Ferrisia virgata. The sequence continues at coordinate 1,268 of FIZR01014910.1, forward strand.
TTATTTTTTCCTTTCTTATTTAGAGAGCTCGTTTTCTACGAATAATGAATTTCGTTGGGAAGTACGTATACCTATTTTTTGTCTTGTATTTTCTCCTTTTTCTTGTCGTATAACCGACCACTTGGAAAAAATAATAATGATTTTCTAATAACTTCTCCTAGTCAATACACCCCTTATTTAAAATTATGAATGAATTGAAAATTTTTTACACACATGTATAATAATTATTATTATTATTCGAATAATATATATAACGATATGGCAGATATTGAGAAAGTTTAAAATATTGATTTAAAAATATTTCACCAACCGAAGTAACAAAACTTTATTCAACTCCCTCGGGTTTATTTAAAGTAAGAGCTGAAGCAATATAATAAGGACTTTTTCGCTGTTTTATGTACTTACTCGTACCATAGTAGAAATATTTTATTGCTATGTTGCCGTGTCATTTTATATTGTATTTGTTATGCTTGTCGAATATCTGTGTATAGTAGATATTCAAAAGTTGTACCAGTGTACTTCTTTGAACATCAGTTTATGATTAAGGGTTATAATGGAAAGATTTTCTTATCGAAGTTCCCATGCTAATTTACTGCTCACCGTTGAATGAAGAATACAAAAAAAAAAAAAAAATTTACGACTTTGGCAAATCTTTGTGAAAAAAAGTTATCATACGGTAATTCGAGAAATGGAAATTCGTTTCTTACCTTTTAGTTTGCAACTGAAATCATTCATTTGATATTTCTTTTGCCGGTTAAAAATTCTACGCTGAAAAAAAAAATGTAAAATTTTATAGGAATACGATCGTTGTTCTTTTGAAAAGAACGAGAATTTGCGTAACGACGCGTTCAACCGCCGAATAAACGTTCGAGTATTTGGAAAGGTTAAACTCAGTTTCATTATTTATTTTTAGTTGATATAGAGAAAGGTACCAACTCGTAGGTATGGTTTCAACTTCGCGTCGAGTATAAAACCTTTGCATTTATATGGTATATCGTGCGGTTGTTAACTAACTTGGTCCATTTGCAGTATCATAACAGTGTCTAGTTTTGTCTTGCATACTGGCTTTTTAATTGCCTCTTATTCGTCATATCGTCGCTGTCAGCGAAATGATGTAACGAGGTCTCGCAGTCAAATGAGCTTTTAACCATTTCTTTATGGCATGAAAATTAACTTGGTAAAATTTTTTCTCAACCAAATGTGCGAATAATTTCTATTTGACATTTTATTTTTTGCCTGATTTCTTGTGTAACGAGCACGATGATTTCATACGGTTTTATGTTATTCAAGAATTTCGTTACTGATATTAGAAATCGAATTAAAGGTCATTGATTGATGATCGACTTGGAGAAAATTACTCATCAGTCATCTTAGAAGTAAAGTTGGGGTACTCTCACCAGGGAACATTGCTGTTGAAATAAAAATTTCAAAAATGAAAGTCGAGTTGGAGCTTAAACATAGCAGCTTTGATTCTAGTAGTATAGCCACCGAATTTTTTTTCTCTCCTACTCTTAAATAACAATTCATTTCTTATTCCTCCCCCGTTCTTTTCAGCCTAATTTTTTCGTGTTACATTGTCAAAGAAAATTAGGCCCCTAACAAACTATCGACTCACTGTGGAAGTATTACAAATTTCCATTTTTTAGTCTTAGAAAATTTACTTGGATCATTTTTGGATATGTCAGATATTCATCTGGATTTTATTTCGTTAAGTCGGGATGATCTTGCAGCTAAATTCAGCCATGTTCAAAATTTAGGAAGGTGATGCTAGAGGCGTAGCCAGGGAGGTGGGATTGGGGATCTGGATCTCCGCCTCCTTGAGGCTGAAAACCCTGAACAATTTTTACATTAATGCTAATTTTTAGCTTGATTTTCTACGTCATATTGTCAATGAGAACCAAGCTATTTTAGTCCATTGACTAACGGTGGTTGGGGGGGGGGGATACCAACAAATCCATTTTGGCGTTCTAGAAAAATACCAAGACAATTTTTGGCCATGTCAAATATTTATTGTTATTATTTTTTATTTCCGAATATTAAAATTATTTACTCTGCTCGATACTAACCAAAATCGCTGCTCCAATTCAGTCAATTGCCTCAGTTTGGCGGCGGATCAGATATATATGAGTAGGGATGACTTTGGGTTAAAATTCAGTTTTACCTCATTTTGGGGGAGGAGGTGCTGAGGGCCAAAAATACATAATTTGATCCTTTTTGAGTCAATTGATACAGAATCTGAAATTGTATAACATATCCAAAAATCAACTCACTTCCAAATTGAGGTAGAGAGTTGACATTAGGTATGTAAAATCAGTAGGGACCTTAGATATGCCTTTTGAGGGTTTCAACTTTTTAGTCCCATTGAATCTGTCCTACCCTCAATTTTTTTTTCAATTCTCATCATTGCAGTATGTCATGAAAATATCGCGGAACGATGCTTTTTTATCTTAAAAGGATAAGATCCATTTTTTCAAAATTTCGCCCTCGCCTCACTCAGGCATACCATTTAATTAATTTTTATAAAATCGAACCTAAAAAATAGTGCACAGAAAAAAAGAAATCCCCTCTTTGGAGCCCTTCCTGACCATGTTACTGGCTGATGACTAGCGGTAAAAATCGAAAAAATTGTTTATTTTTCAACCAATCGATGTAGAAACAAAATTTGTATAAAATATCTAAAATTCAGCTCGCTACATAAATTAGAGAAGAAGGTAGGCGGAAAGGTTTCCCCTATTTGAACTTGAAAAAATTTAATTCTTCGCATAATCTCTACTCCCTTCCGAATTATGATAATGAAATTTTGCTTGTAGATTTAGTATGAGTTTCGCATCAACTTCCCTTTACTTATTGTATAAGTGGTAGGTCAATTCATGATATCTACATGTGTAATGATTTACATACCCAAAACACCGAAGGGGCTGAGATGTGCTATTTTAAAAATTTTACTTTCGCCTAAACCTGCCACTCACATTAAAAATTCATAGAAGAAAAATTAATGGTGATGAAAATTTGCTGTTTGCTCTATAACGCGGTATACACTCCCGATTATGTGGTTTTTAAAATATGACAAAATAAACACAAAAAAACGTGACTGAAAATTTGTAAATTTTTAATTTTTTTGTGAATAACTTTTGAAAAAGCTATCATGAGCACTTTATTAAAAAATTTTAAAATGAACGGGGAGCATCTTCAATTCAGTGGTTGGGGTGATTACCTCGAGGGTTACATTTATAAGGAGAAAAAAAATCAATTGAAGAAAACAATTTTTTTAGCCATTGTCCGGCAAAAGTTGTGGATAAAATTTGAATTTTGAGGTAAATATGAGAGATGCAAAACGATTGCGCCATAAGGCAGGGAATATGAGTGAGGGACTGTGGTAAAACAATCAAGAGAGGGGATGAAGGGGTTTACAAACTATGGTGATATAAGTAAAAACAAATATAATGAAAAATTTTTAATTTTTGCAGTTTCGTGTGAATAACTTCTGAAAAAGTTATTATGAGCTTCCTACTAAAAATATTTAAAAGGAGTAGAATGTAAAATTTTGAACTTTATCAATTTTTTTTCAACTCTAGAATGGCACACTCTGTGGAAATCACGAAGTGTGATTTTGCCGTGCGCCTGCAATAGGATGGGAATGCTAATGATTTCCAGCACAGAGGCGCTTACATAATAGTGTGCTTGGTAATCGAAGGGATATGTGTACGTCGTAAAAAAAAATTGGGTACATATTCATAAACATTTATGGTTTGAAAAAATCGAATTTTTCAATGCATTAATTACGGCAATGTCCCACTATGTGAAAATCGCAACTTCATGGGTAAATTCATATTTGAAATTGGTGCTATGCTAATGTGTATATGCATTATTTCTAATTACATTTTTGACTAATTTTCATGACAGTTTTATAACCTTTCATCTACTTAATTGTTTACCTTTAATGATTTGAAGTATAGCCAGCTTAATAAATTCTTACTCATTGTTTTATTGTTGGTACACGGGCAGGTGGACTCGAAATGGATGGTCACACTTTCAGCATTGATCATTAGTCAATGCAGAATAATAAAATCCTTTCGATTGTGATTTTCACAGAGTGTGCCATGTATGTAATTTTTTTTTATTATTTTGAGTAAGGTTATACATTAGGATGAGCCGAATTCTGCTTTCTTTGGAAATCTACAAACACCAGAGATCACCGTGCTCGCGAAATATTCTCAAAAGGTGTGGTAGAGATTTCAACCCCCTAAATTAATTTTTCAAACTTGTAAAACTCACTTGTAGTTCCAAAATGGAATTATACTCATTTAAATCTGAAATGATCATTAATGAGAAGCTTTCATCAATACGCCTAATTTCAAAAGTTCTTCAAAAATGTCATTTCTTGCGTTTTTTCACGATTTTTTGAAAAACTATGAAAGAATTTAAAAAAAAAAAAAACCATTCTCCTGAAATGAATGCAGGACATCAATTTTAGATTATTAAGCGTAATATTTCAATTTTATCCCGTATAGACGATTTTTCATAGGCGTACTTTTTCAAAAAATTTTTACATCGATTTTTCCCCTTAATCATGCCTTTTTCAGGGATTCTCAAATGGTATTCCAGTGTACAAAAATACTGGATAAGTGGTTCAAAAAAAGAGGAAAAAATGTGAAATTCCCTTTTTGAGTAAAAAATACAAAGATGAAACGTGTTCCTTGTGATAAAATTTTTCTCGAAAAATCATTTTCTTAACTTTCAAAAAATTTATTTTCAAATAAGTAAAAGAAGGTATTTTTTAAATGTCGCTGAAAAATCGCCGTTGTCAGATGAAGTTGAAATGTTGAGCTTAATCATCTAAAATTTATATTTTAAATGTATTTCAAGGGGACGTTTTTCACAAAATTTCTTCCGTAGTTTTGCAAAAAATTGTGACAAAATGTAAAAAATGTAATTTTTGAAAAACCCTCAAACGATGGGTAATGATGGAATCTTCTCGTTAATGATCATTTTAGGTTCAAATATGAATTTTTCAAAAGAATTTTTCTGTGTTGTGAAAATTTTTAAACTTCAACTGAGTTTTGCAAGTTTAATAAACTGGGTTAGGGAGCTGAAATTTTCACCACATCCTTTTGAGGTCATTTCGCAATTATTGTGACCCTGTCGTCTCCCCCCTCTTCCCGCTATCATTGTACATCCATAAAAAACGCTGAAAATTCTAAAAATATGCAAAAATTTGAAACAAAAAAATAATTCAAACTGTAATTGTATTTTTTATGGATGTTTTATTTTAAATAAAATAAAATTTTGAAGAGCTTAAATGTTTTGCTATTTTTATTTTTTTGGGCTGTAATGGAACCTGTAAGTATCGATTCTGTGAGCTAATATTTTAGAGGGTGATTATATACCTATCAAAGTCACTTTTCAGGACCCAGGCTTTTAATTTTTTTTAAAAAAGGTTGAAAATAGGCCTATTTCACTCCGCCTTTATTATACGTGTAAGTCTCATGAGTTGACCTATCACTGGTATAAGGGTTAGAGAGGCAAGGGAGGTTAATGCGATAGCGATATATCCGGTATTTTGGGGTTTCGACAAGTTTTAGGCCCATTGCACCCTTTTTTCCTTGAAAAGGGGGTTTTTCATTAGGTTACGTTTGATTTTTGCCGTTTTTTGAGTTGTTTCTCGCTTGCTCTCCTCTTTTCAAATGTTCGAAAGGATCAACAGTTCGTGATATAATCAACATTATTATTTTTTCACATCTGTAAAATAAATTATGCAAAAAAAAAACATAAAATTACAAAACTCTTACCAATGTATGAATGAGAAAATTTTGATTATATCGTGAACCGTCAATCCTATAAAAAATATGAAACAACATTATCGCTTTTAAATTTAATTTTCTACCATTTGGATCATTATGAATTTTTCGATAGGAGGCGCCGTTATCGTGTAAATGGCCAAAACATGTTTTCCAAGCTTTAAAAAAACATCAATTCGCTAATTTTTAACGAATTTGCGTACTATCTAGAAGGCCTCCAATTTAAAAATAAACTATTGGACCGGAATTCAGCATCTTAAATTACATAAAAAACTTTTTTTGGGGTCCAGAAATGAAGGTCTTTTTTTTTCTCAAAAAACCTCATAATTTGGAAAGTCTCAACTCTGCCCCTATGGTACTTGGGGTGCTAAAAAGTTTTGTGGGAGGATTTTAAATCTAAAATTTAGTCAAATCGAATATCTTCACTTTTTCTCATCCATTCGAACAGACTGCCATGTGGTGATTTTCAAGATTCTATCTGTACTATTGAAAAAGGTCACCAGCTTTAAAGTATAAGGCATCATAAAATTAGGCCTGTAAATCTAAGGCTCATAGCAAAATAATATACATGTGCGTAGCTTTGGTTGTTGAGCCCACATTCGAAAAAAAAACTACTCAAGTAGTTCGTCTTGCCCTAACAATAAAGGGAGTAATTTTTGATAGTTACCTACTTAAAACTTCATAAATTTTTTATACTGTTTTTTTCCTCGTATTTTCAACAAAATCATACAGAAAGTTAAACAACAAAAAGAAATTAAAATTTTAACCAGCAAATAAATTACTTTCATTTTTTTTTTTAATTTATTTGTTTTATTTACATTTTAATTCGAGTTTAATACGTGTAAATACGTTTGAGAGTATTTTGGTATTGAAATTCTTACTTTGATGTGTACTTTAAGGAAACACTTACTTACGCACTATCTTAATTTTTTTTTGCAATCGCTGCGAAGAATTATATCTGGATTTTGAGCTAATTTGAACTCTTAATTATTTAGAGCTGCGTTTAATAAAGCAAACCGAATGCAAGGTACTATACGTCGAGAAAATTCCATGCCAAAAACACATAATCATTAATACAATTTATTAACTCGACGAATTAATGTGAAATGTCGCATGCAACGTTTTATAGCCTCACGTCGACGTAACGTCACCGTCGTCACTTAATAAAAAATTCGATTACAGCATATTTTGATAAGTGACTGTAAATTTGGCTTTTTTACCTACTGCCTAAGGGAGCGGATATTGTAACACAATTCGAAAAAAGTTTTCAACCTATAAAGATTTCATCAATAACCTTGACTTAACATCTGAAACGATACGCTTCGTTAAAATAAACGTTGCGTAAACTAGTGAACGAGAAAATAAATGAAAAAAGAAGAAGAAAAAAAAAAAAGAATGTGGAAATTATTCAACCTCACAATGGGCTTTTTATGATGGCAAACTGATTTGAATATAAATGCTGCGGGTACCAACCATGCTAGGAAAAATGTTAAAAAAAAAAAAAAAATTCTTCAAAACAGTTTCATATTGTTCTGCGGTTCGATTTTGTTACAAATGAGATACGTCGCGGAGCGATTTATAAAATGTTTCGCGATAAATATCTTTTACGAGCTGGATACTAATGGTGGAATTTTTTTTTGATTTTTATTCTTCTGTGTAATTAGTTTCCATTTAAGACTTTTGGGTTATATTTTAACGATGGAACAAATTAATGATAAAATTAACCTCTTTTATAATAACGCTACAATCATCAATAAAATAATAAAAGAAATACCCACCCTAAATGAATTAATTCAAATGGTATAGTTACTAGGTTTATTATGTACGAAGAGCTGTTATAAGTTTTACATTATACAATAAAGTATCGTGTTTATTAAGCGGATTATTGATGCTTGGAAGTACTTCTTATACCTTCATCACACCAAAGCTGAGTAAATTCTACGCTACCTATAAGTGAAAATTAAGGTTTTAATTCGCATTCATTATTCAATACGATTTAGTGTTATAAACAAGTTCTACGTATTCAAATTTGAAAGCTTCTATACTAAACGATATACTCAGCTCTGAAAGCTTCTTTCGTACATATCGTTAATACTAATAAGGTGTCTACGTTAAATCGACTTTGTGAGTACGATGCGCTTTTTGTGTAGCTCCCAGCTACACAATGCATTTAATTTATGATTTTTATCGGCCTTACCTACCACTAAAAATGTCTACGTATGAGTGTTTAGACAAAAAGAATTGTGTTATCGAGGGTGATACTCGTATATCTACCATTATATGAAAGTTTTAGTATTATAATTAGTTCACGCATTAGTCCTGTTAAAATCGGTATTATTTACTCATCCGAGTATCGAAATTACCTTACGATTAATTCCTTATCTGATAATTATCATATTACTAAATTTTCACCGCAATGAAAATTTATATAAGTACCCGAGTATAATAGATACGTGTTATGGCAATTGGTGCACCATAAACATATATTTATCAAGCTAAATGCATAGTTAAAAATATGTACAACTAAGTAATCCGTGTCAAAGAAACACAATGAATAAGTAATAAACAATTAACTCGCAGTAATCTGAATGTTGTTGTTGAATATGTGAATGGCATGACATAACGTAATAAGATGGGAAAGATGCTAAAATAGCAAGTATATTTGCATATACGAAAGGATTGTGTGTAGATATTCTTGAATTTTCATCTGGAATTATTCAAAAATGAAATGTAATCTAATCAAGTACTCGTACACGTAGCATTTGAAATTAAAATTACTTAATAATGAAGAAATTTGTAATTTTACGTAATACATATATATGTTGTACAATATACGTACCTGGTATCTGTATCTACTGGCTAATTAAGTGATGAGAGTTTGATGCTGATTGCTGCTGATGAATGTTGAGTTGAGCGAAGTTCAAATGTCTTACAATAAAACTCTCGAACTTCTATGGACACCCAAAAATTTTATTGTTTCTGAAATAGTTTGTTTAGAAAATAAGAAGAGAAACGCAAACTTCGCTTTTTTCCATACGCTATTGATAGTCTGCATAAAAATATTGAGCCTATGTGTATTTTTTCAACTTGATCTGTCATGTTATATAGTCACAGAAAAACTTGTTATTTTGATCTATCCACCAAAGGATCGTCAGGAGGGGAGAGGGGTGTTAGAAACATCTATTTCAGGGATGCTTGAAGAAACTATTTTTGTATAGGTCAGATATTCGATCCCTCTTTCTCCCATCAATTAAAATCGTTAACTCGGCTCGATACCAACTAAAATAACTTAAATTAAACTAAAAGGCTTAAATTGGTTCGCATTAAATATACATATGTACCGGGTGTTCCACATTAACCTCGCCATCCTTATACCATTGATAGGTCAACTCATGAGAGTTACATGTAGAATGGTTAATATACCCCCAAAAAATTTAAGGCGCTGAGATATGCTATTTTTTAAATGTCATTTTTACCCAAACCTGCTGCTCACTTTGAAAATTCATAGGAAAAAAAATTAGTTATGATAAAAATTCGCCGTGTGCTCTAAAACATAATGTATACTCTCGAGTATCTGTGGTATAAAAATCAAGAGTGAGGGTGGGGGGGGGATTGATTCATAATTAATGATAAAATAAATACTAAACAATGAGGCTGAAAAGTTGAGACCTCCAAAAGACACGTTTACAGTCTCTTCTAAATGTACATACCTAATTTCAAGTTCCTAGCCCAATTTGGAGGGGAGTTAAGAGAGGAACAAACTCAAAAAATAGGAAAAACCTACCAAAAAACCACATATTTGGGGCTATGAGTGAATGTAATGGAGCTGAGAAGTCGAGACCACCAAAAGACACATCTAGGGACTCTGCTGAATGTACATGCCGCATTACAACTTCTTAGCTCCTTTTGGCGAGGAGATAGGGGAATAGACCTTTTTCAAAGTCAAAAAACGTAAAAACCCTCATATCTCTCCCTCTAATTGACCTAAGAGATTGAGTTTTGGATATGTCTTACATCTTTGGACTCTCTGCTGATTGACTCAAGAAGGAATAATTTTTGTGTTTTTGGCCTCTCAGCACCCTTTCTCCCAAAATGGGGTAAAACTGAATTTTGACTCAAGGTCATCCCCACGTAAATATATCTAATCCGCCGCCAAACTGAGCCGATTGACCGAATTGGAGCAATTTTGGCCTGTATCGAGCAGAGCAAATGATTTTAATATTCGGCGAAAAAAATAAAATAAAATAAAAATAAATATCTGACATGCGCAAAAATTGTCTTACTGGTCTCTTAGGTCCCAGAATTTTGTTGGTACTCTCCCCTCCTCCCAAACCACTCTTGGTCGATAGATTGTAATAGCCTAGCTTTCATTGACAATATAACATAGAAAATCCAGGCAAAAAACATGACTAAAAATTTGTAACTTCTTAATTTTTTTGTGAATAACTTTTGAAAAAACTGTATTGCAATGAACGCATCTCAGTAATTGGGGTAGTAACCCCGAGGATTCCATTTATGCCGAGAAAAAAGTATCAATTGAAGAAAAAAATATTTAGTCCCCTCAAATACGCACCCAAAACTTTTTTTAGCTCAGAGAATTGGATTTAAACCGAACTTTTATTTAATAATGAGATTAGAAGTTGTTTCCCAACAGGGAGAAAAAATATGCACCTAGGACGTTATAAAATGGAAAATCATGGATTTTCACGAAAAAAATAGATAAATTTCAAACTTCTGCATTTTTTTTCACCTCAGACCATGGAGTGAAGGGGAGTGCACTGCTACTCATTTTAAAGATTTTTAGTTGGCAGCTCTTAATAAATTTTCCAGAAGTTATCTGCAAAAAAACTGAGGAAATTGACAATTTTCAACTAATTCTTTTTATACTTATATCGTGACAGTTTGCAAACCTCTTCATGTTCACACTTGATTTTTTGACGGTCGTTCTGTGAAAGCGTTACGTTTTTTTAATTTTTGGACTTTGTGTTAAAATGTCTGAGTTGAGTATTTAAAAATGAAAAAATTGAAAAAAATTAACGACTTTTGCACTTAATGTTGAAAATAATAAAAAAACGAATAACTAAAAAAATTTAATGGAAAAAAAATTAAATTTTGACATGGATGTATAATTATGGGCGCTATGAAAATCATAAAAAAAAAAATGCCAACTTATTCATCGTTTTCAGCATTACGTATCCATGATCTAAAATTTTTCCTTGAAAGGGAAATGTGTTTTTACTACAGTCTCTTTTTTGTATTCCTTGCCTTGTGGAGCAGCCCTTTTGCTTCTCTCGCATTTACCTTCAAAATTAATTTTTTTCTCTATTTTTGTCCGAAAATGATTAAAAGAAATTTTTAATTCAGTTGATATTTTTTTCCCCTATAAATGGAACCCCCGAAGTTACCATCCCAAGCATTGAGTTGAAGGTGCTCTTACGAAAGCATTATAGTGCCCTTATAGGTTTGTAAGTTACATCGTGTGTTCTATTTATTATACCGAAGCTTATAAAAACTCTATACAAAATCTTTTAAATTTATTTAATTTCTCTGTAATATTCATAGCATTCGACTTTTATCTTAATTTCTTCCAATAACGAGCTATTATTAATGCTTTTGTTGATTTTTGAAAAATATCTAGAGTATCATTTGGTATAGTTTAAGCTAAAATTTGGACACGATCTCTTGTTATCCGAGTTTTAATCTGATACAAACTCCATCAAGCGTTAGTAATTTTTACAAACAAGCAATATCATGTTGGAATTTTTATGGAAAAAAAAATTTCCTAACGGGCTATATATTTTTCTTTATTGAATGATATAAAAATGACGAGTCAGTTGAAAATATTTTGGTAATTATGAAATAAATTTTTTAAAAAGTCTAAATCGTAATTATTTATTTAACGAACAGCGTTCGCTCCTGTTATCGAAAAATTTCGCCCAACGTAGTGAGCTTTGAATAACGAAATTATAAAATATGATCGGTTATTTAACGAAGCCGGGTTGAAGATTTTTTAAACGAGCGAATCGGTCTCATGTTCCCCGAAGCTCTTTTTTTAATGACTCATTGGTATAGTGAAAATCGTCAAGTAGCGGTGAAATCATCTAAACTTAAAAATTGCTGTCATTTTCTCTACAGCTTTTTATTAAATTGGCTGGGAAATTTGAAACAAAAGAGAAAGAAAAAGAGAAATGAAAAAATATTTTCTTGTTACCAACTATGTGGCGAAGACTTTGTAAATTTCGCACTGAAATTTCTTTTTCGAGTAAGTAAACGAATTTCCGTATTCTTTTACTCGAGGTTCGGGAGAGATTATTGAAAAAACTTGATAGCGACAAACGAAATATATTAGTTTTGAGTATAAAAAGTAAATATGCAATATGACGCCACGATTTTTAAGCTCTTTGAAACTCTCTTATATTGTTTTTCAGTATATGTGATAAATTCTTCATACATACAGTATACTGGTACGTAGGTAGTATTTGTAGGTATGGAGGACTACAGATACGTGGGTATCTTATATTTTCTGCATTATTAAAATTTTAGTTGATAGTTTACAGTATGGTCTGTATAGCTGTTGCTGATGATATATTTTTTCGATAATTTTTTAATAAAGAGTGAAAAATCGCTGAAAAGTTTAGTTAATCAAGACGGAAAAAAAAATATTCCAAGGCTTTGTATTCTATATTTAGGCAGCAGTTATATTCGTTACTTATTTAAAAACTTGTATTATATCGAAAGCTAATGAAAAAATCTGAACTTTCGTAGGCGATGCTTCTTCGTAGGTTGGTTTTTCGTTTGTTCAATTAAAATGCTTTTTGAAAGGAGATACCTTCGTATATAGACGGAGAGTTGATGTTATAATAAAAATTTTTGGGTCACCGAAATAAAGGATATAGCTTGTAATAAACTTGCATCACCTGCTGGGTATTTTGTGTAACATGGTTCTGAGATATATTTCGAGTAGGTCTAAGCTATATACAGCGAGATAGGTACCATATAAATATATACGTACATGTGCGTCATTTTATGAAGTAAATTTAATAACGTTAGTTTCTGCTTTTGTTCACTATTACACGCCAAACTAAGCTAAAATTTATTAAATCTTTTTCAAAGCTAAGCATATTTCTGAAATTAGGGTAAATTCGACACAATTTAAAGAACAGTGTTATTCGACTTGTTTATACATACTTATATTTTCAGTTACAATGTCGAACATGAAATTTACTCAAATACGACCATCCTGTGTTATGAAGTATTTTTTTTCCTTGTTCAGATTTGCTGAGCGGTTTTTTTTTCCTGCGATGTACTTTTACTGTTTATTTTTGCTTCATCAACGAACGTGTTGAAAATTTAAATCGCACGTTCTGCGAGACTTTTGTTATTCGACGTAGAAGTTTCGCCTTTTTGGCGTATGGTGTTCGCAAAACTAAAGAAACTTTTCGGATGTGTATTTCTTGTATCATGTTTCGTAAGAAAACTCGCTGGGCTTTTGGGAAATACTCAGTATAGTCCTATAGGTGTATAATGTATATTTCTACTAATACGTTCCAAGTAGGTTGTGTGAAGTCTTGAGAAAAAGTTGAGAAAAATTAATTTACTCGGCCTTAATCACGAACCAAGTCTCATATTGGGATTTATCAAAGTTCACTCGCACCTACTTCCAGATATATACTTTACCATTTCAACTTGAAAGGTTAAAAGGATATAAACTTTTTATTTGGGTATTTTTTTTCCAATCTGGAATGATTTTCGAAATAATTTTTTTTTTCTTTCCGTTTTTAGTATTGCATCAGTATGTACCTAGGTACGAGAGAATATTCAAATCGTTTCGAAATTTCGTTAACTGAAGAAGGCAATTTGTAAGCGTTGAGTTATCGAATTCTTTTTTAACATTTTATAGATCGGACAAATTGTCCCCGATATACGATTTTTTCCCCGTTGAAAAACATATTTTTTTTTTTTACTTTGTACCTGTTTCGTTTACCTAATTTATATGGAATAAATTTTCGTTTTCTTTTACGGAGTAAATTTATAAATTTTTATACCTACTATTAGAAAATACGACTGGAGGAAGAATGAAAATTGAATGATTAAAAGGACAGGATTTTTATTCGAGAATTAAATCGACTAAAAAGTTTAAATTCAATGGAATAATTAAAAACCTATGCGCGAGGAATCAAATTTAAAATATATGAAGTGTCCGAGAAGCCAAAAGAGTCGTTATCATTATTAGCTATAAAATTTTAACCGATATTTTTATGTAGTTAAAATTATATAATTACAAAAAAAACTAGATACTGCGTCGTGTCGGTGTCTTTTCAGTATACTTATTTATTATCGAATGCTTTTGAGAAGATATAAACATTTTGTTAGTTTTAAAAATCCCTTAATAAATGCAAAAACATCAGTTGACGGAGTTTATTGGATGTCTTTTGATTGTTCCTTGTGCGGATAAATTAACCCTTCTGCGTTTAAATTTTAAAGTAAATATTTATCTCCCCAATTTTTGATTTTGTCAGAGCACGTATTGTTGAATTTGATACCAAATATCGAAGTAGAAAAAAAACCACGGATTTGATTTCTTTTTTCATTTTAATTTTCATTCATATTGGACATACACACATTCAGAAATTTTTCAAGGGGAAGGGGTAAACTCACAAGACCCGAGCGTAACGACGGGTTTCCAAATGTGAAGATTCACTGAGTAAGTGATGTGTTTTCAATGATTTGAATATTAAATTCAACGTAAATGTGAAAACTTTCAATTTTTTCACATCTGAGAAAAATGGGTACAGGGGCTGTGGCCCCCTTGGATACGCCACCGATATTAGACTTACAAGGATTGTTATATTTATGATACATATGTTTTAGATTAAAGAAATATGTAATCGTTGCAGGGAGGTAAACCTCCTTCAGGCACCTTGTTGCCCCTTAACAGTACCCCCTCACCCACGTTTTGGATTCATAGGAATATTCGTGATATTGGTGGTATTTTCGCATGAATTGAATTCCTTGAACACGAATATAAAATTTGATTTTTTCGACCTCGATATTCACTCGATTTCATGGAGTAGGGCGTTAAAAATTGTTTTTTCATTCAATCTTCATTTGTAAGTTATAAGTTGAATGGTGTTTGATCATCTCATTTTTCTTTAGTTAATTCCTATATTTGAATTGATCATAAAATTGTGTGAATTTGAGAGAAAAAAATACATTTTATGTTGCTCAGGTTGTTCAGACAATACTCAAATTACTCATAGGCTTATTATAACGAAAAAACAACTTTTAAATGACGCCCTGTAAGGAATCAGGAATATTAAGCCAAAATAAAAATCTGAGTTCATATTCGTGTTCAGGGGGTTTGATTTTTGCGACCACGATACTAATATTATGCATGTATGTATGAACCAAAAACGGGGGTTAGGTGGTGATTCTGTGATCCTGAAAAGGTCCCACGGAAGTTTTGCTTCTCGGCTATGATTTCCTGAATACGAAAACAATTTCAAGATTTGTTGATTTTTCTAGTATAGCTCTGTTTAACTGCACCTATTCCCATATTGAATTTTTTCGAATTTTTACTATGGCACTTATGAATTAAAATTTTTAAAAAACATGTAGGTTATATTAAATTCGTCATAGAGCACAAATATCACGTATAGTGCAGTGACTCGTTTGAAGCGGTCAGCAGTATTACTTAGCCACACCCTTGAGTACTTTGGCTATATCACGAGTGCTGAGGCAATGGAGTCGTTTTTCGTTCAGGCAAAAGTGGAAGGAACAAGAGACAGAGGACGTTAACTTACCAGATGAATGGATTCAATCCGGAAGGCAACAGGGCAAAGCTTTCCTGATTGCGTCAGGAATGCATAGAATAGGGATTGGTGGTGGTGGGGGGCTATGTTTCAGGTCACTGAAGCGGCCTAGATGCAGACATAAGCGATCACGATACTCCCTCGTAAGGTGATACGATGCAATGATGATGATAAAGAGATCAAGTACACATCTAAAAAGCACAGTTTGAAAATTTTATCAAATCAGTACCTGTCCTTATTGTTTTTAAAAAATGGAAAAAATTTTAAAAGGTCATTCTAAAGGTAAATTATGGTGGAGTTGGAGTGTTAATTTTTTCAGGTATGCCTCTTGTATAGATCTACAACATGATAAAAAATTCCACAAGTCGATCAATTGACGTTTTCAAAAAAAAGGCCTCCCTTCGAAAACCAGGGAGGTTAGGAAGGGGGGTTCAAAACTTTGATCAGGTATGTATCTCGATACAATCGTATCAGGGCAAATTTACCAATGCTTATTCGCCTATAACGCTTTTTTTTTTAAAGACATGAAAATTTGACTGACCCTGATGAAATTGGCTATGGGGTAAAATTGAAAAATTGCGCTTGATCATCTAAAATTGATGTCCTGCATCCATTTCAGAAGAGCCTTTTTAAAACAAAATGTTGTTTATAATCTTTTAAAAAATCGTGAAAAATGGAAAAATAATGCTTTCTAAAAAATTTAGAAAAGAGGAGTGTTTAAAAAAATTTTTGAACTTTGATTCAGTTTTGTAGAAATTTTTATTTCATTATCTTGAGGGCATTTCGCATGTAATGTGAGCCCGTTATTTGCAGATTTCCAAAAAAAGTCAAATTCGCCCACTCTAGTATTGAGTCGAGTAAATGATTTTAGTCTTGTGCTTGAAGGAGGGAGAAGAGCTATATGTGACGGCGAATGAGAAAAGAGGGCACTGCCCAGAAAGTTGATTTTTGGAAAAACACGTTTAAAGTTTTTGAATTAATTTTTTTTTCATATTTGTACCATCTCAAGTCGAAAAAGCCCTTAAATTTAACATGATTTTTCTTATTGGAAAAGATCTACTCTACAATGCGGTATTTCTGGATTCCTAGAATATTTGTGACCAAAAGAGGAAAATGAGTGCTAAAAATTCAGAACAATTTTGAAAATGATTCATTCACTCACTACCTTTCTTCGTTAAAGATAGGTTTTCTGCATGATCTAAGAGTCCTACAAAAAAATGATGAGAACTTATACTTTAGAGGATGAAATTTTCTTTCTGCTATACCTGAGCGGGTAATTTTTTTCCAAGTTGGTTAGTTTTCGAACTGTTTAGCTGTGAAAATTGAAAGTTTGAAAATTACTGTAAAATTTTTAACTTTACTTGTAAAAATTATGAAAACTTCTGGCAGCGGATACAAAATTTTACTCTCTACAATTTTGTATCATGTCATTTTTTTCGTATGAGGCTTAAATCATACAGAAAATCAATCTGAATGAAAAAATTAATGCTGATTTTTAAGAAAAAAAATCTTTAAATCGGTTTTTTCTAGGGATATTAAGTTTTAAGCTACTTTTAACCCATGCAAAGTGTTGACAATGGTTTTATTGGATTCTAAGTCCAACTTTTGCATTAAAATAAAAAATAAAAAGATTTCTAAAGCAGTACACCCTTTTTTTATTTGACGTCGCAGATTGTTAAAAATAAACATGAACATCCGACATTTCCAGAAATGGGATGATGATCTTTCAGGACGCTGAAAATCAAATTTTATAGGCGCCCCTCCCCCCCTCTCCAAATGTTCTACAGTATTCTGATTTTCTGCTACAATATAGCATGAAAATTCAGGAAAATAAAATTTCAAAAACTTAATATTACATACGCCATCTTTATTCAACAGGTCATTTTACCATTTCGCTCTCAAACCTTTAAAATTTAATCTGATTTAATATTATTCAATTTCAATGTTCCTATACTTCCGGGTGAGCCGTAAAATTGTTATGCATTTGTCAATTCTTGAAGTTTCTTCGATGTAAATACTTATTCAAAAACTGATTGTGCGAAATAGAACTTGACGAATGCCTGCCAACGACTCGAAAACAATCTAAAAAATATTTTTCGACAAGTAGTTACGAGAAATTGGTAGAATTGGATTCGAAACTCATAAATTACAACAACCTGTTGATCGAAAAGAAATCAAAGCATGGTGGAAGTGAATAAACTGGAAACAGCGACAAATATTCAACTTTTTCGAGACTTACATTTGTTGAAATTCTGAAAAAAAAAAGAAAAGAAAAAAAAGAATAGGAAAAAATTGCGCGTTATAATGTTAAAAAGTCTTTTCAAAACAACAAAGAACAAAAATAACAAACCTTGGTAAGTTCGACACGGCAAAACCACTGTAAAAAATTTTCTACTACATGTAAAAAGTTTTATTCGTTCCAGTCAAAAGTTTAGTGATTATTTTATTTTAATGAAGTGTATGATGCGAAAAGCTGCTGCCTTACGTCGCCGTGTGCCAAATCAATAATATTTACCTACTCTTTAGAATTTTTTTTTTCCCCCACTCCTCGTATAACTAATAAATACAGCTCATTAGGCGCGATGTAATTTAATCGAGTACAACGAGTATTATGTGGATATGAAAAAAATGGCATGCTATATATGTATAATATTTCGAAAAAAAATTTTTCCGCCAGGTTCGACGATATTTCTGGATTGCTCTATTAAGTGCCAGCTTACATTTCCCCGACATTCTATCGACTGCGAATATAAAACTTATTCGCCGCTTAATACGAAAAACTAAGCGGCTATTAAACATTCTGTTGGGGTATATCCTTCATTTTGATCTATAGTGGTTTCAAGCGAAGACAAAATACAACGCGACTCTGTAGTAAACGACTCACGTCCATCAATAATTGTCAGATAAGAATACATTTATCGAAAAATTACGTCACTTTTCCGTATAAATTACGCGTTAAATTATCAATTCTCTTGGGAAATAGAAATAACGCTAACGTCCTTATTCTAGCCTGGCATAGAATTCATGCTGATAATGATTTTTATTTTTTTTATTGAAATTCGTATAAAAAGGGAAATAGTTGAAAGGGGAAGAAAGTACGCTGATGGTCTTCTTTCAATTGCCTTTTTTTAACGTCTATATACGTATGAAAATTTGAAATTTTAGTCAACCGATTAATTCACTCTTTGAATTTTATATTCTTTGGCATTTTATTTTTAAATAAAAGTTAACTAGGTATCATGTATACAATTTTTATTTGGCAGTTTCATCCTTGAAAGTGTCAAGGAAAACACAGCGGGGTCATTTTTCTGGAAAGCCAGTTTGCCATTTTCTTAATTTTTCATCAAAATTTTTTTTCTCTTCATTTAGAAGGTTGATTTCTTTTTTCTTTTCTTTTCTTTTTTTTTTTTTTAATTTTTATTATACTGGGCGTGTATAATTTCAAAAACT
>FIZR01014917.1:0-11841 GCA_900060175.1 Ferrisia virgata
TTTTTTTTTTTCCCCCCCCCCCCCACCTTTACCTTAAGTCGATAGAATGTAATAACTTGGTTTTCATTGACACTACGACATAGAAAATCAGGCTAAAAATTAAACTAAAAAATCTATATATTTTTGTGCGTTGATGACGAATAAAAAGAGTAGAATTTGTCCTAGTAGGAAAAAGTTGAGTTGAGGGGGCTTGCTTTAGATATCTGGAATATGCTGTGTGAAGATTTTAGGCGTTGAACAGAAAAAAGTTGCTAGAAAGTTGACATATTTCTGTATGTTGGTAACGAAAAGAGTCGAATTTGCTTTGGTTGGAAAAAAATGAGGTAAAAGAGGTTCGTTAAGCGTTGCTTGAAACATCTGCAGTGTGTTGTATCTCAGGTTGAGGTGTTTTTAGAGGCCGAAGAGGAATAAAAATTTGAACAAAAAATTCGATTTTTTTCTGCAGGGAAAAATTTTTGTCTTTGAGCTCAAAACTTCACTCAATTTGGTTCATTTAGAAATTTATACGAAAAGAACGTAAGTCCAAGTAGACATATATCTATTGACTTCTGTTGGGTGGGGGAGGGGGTGATTGACTTATTCGGTGGAGATGGGGTAGGGAGGGCCGTTTTAATGTAGTTTTTGTTATTTTTCATACAAATTAGTTATACGAGTACTTAAATTTCGTCAGTATTTAAATTAATTGGAGATTGCTTCGAATGGCACTTTTTATCTATTTCGATTATTTTGGGAGTGAATTGAAATTTAGAAAAAAATTTCCCACCTGCTATGAAGCTTGTACGTGTATTGCATAAATTTTAATAGTCATAAATTCCCTTATTGAAAAAATTTGCCCCAAAAAGGGGTCAATTAGTAGGGATTAAAATATGCTAAATAAACGCTAATGGCATTTAGCCAATTTATGGCAATTTTTCATCGGATTCTCAAGATCATAAAACGATGTACTCGCCTACTCGTGCTGTACGGTTTTTTTAAATAATTTTTTTCTAGTTTTCATCTCCTTGATAAGAGGGGGTTAGGTGTAAAAAAGCACCTTTAAACAGGTGTGCATGGGTCAAAACAGTGGCGTAGCTAGGAATAGCTCAGAGGAGGAGGAGGAGGTTCCACTTTTTTTGTGTACTATTTTTTGGGAGTGCATTTTCAAAACTTTTAAGACAAAAATTAGCATAAATGTAAAAATTTTTCATGTTTTTCGGCCTCAAGGGAATGGAACCCATCAGAAACCGCTCCCCCTTGATTACTTTCCGAAGCTAAAATATCAATAACAGATTCATTTTTTGTAACAAATTCTCTAGAGAGAAATGTCAGATGAAGAACTCGTCTCGAATGCTTTTTAGTCTGATTTTCTGTGTCATATTGTCAATGAAAATCAGGCTATTACGGTTTATCGACCTACGGCGGATGAAGAAGGGAATATCAACAAAATCCTTTTTGGGGTCCTAGAAGACCTTTAGGACCTTTTTGGCCATGGCAGATATTTAATATTTCATTTTATTTCCGAAAATAAAAACCATTCGCTCAGCTCGAAACCCACCAAAATCGATAAAATCTAGAAAATATGCTTAGATAGGCTGAGGATTCGATTTTCTGGAGTGTGGTTGACCTCGAGTCGAAATTCAGTCATGACCAAATTCGGAGAGAGGGGGGGTGCTGAGGGGCTAAAATTGCAAAAGTTATTTCTTATTAAATCAATCGATGGACAATCTGAAGTTGCATGATATATCCAAAAATTAGCCTCTTTAGTCAATTAGGAGGGGAAATATGACAGTTTTACCCCTTTTTGACCTTGAAAAAGGACCGCTCCTCTCCTATCTTCCCTTTTAAATTTAGCTAGGGAATTGAAATTTCGTATACAGATTTGGCGAGGGGCCATAGATGTGCCTTTTGGGTGTTTTTTTACTTTTCAACCCCGTTACACCCTCCCCTTAGTCCTAAAAATATAGCTTTTTGGTAGGTTTTTCTTATTGCGAGCAGCCCCAGCGAAGCGAGTACGCGAGCTGTGGTTGATTTCTTGTATATGAATCTGGTATGCATGTAGATTTAGAGATGTTCTAAATGTGGCCTTTGATGGTCTAAATTACGCACTTTGAACCCACCTTCTATCCCTACCACTCAATTCACGATTCCACATAATTATAATATTCCACGAAAATCAGTCTAAAAGTGATGCTTTTTTTTGCTTACAAATAGTCATATTTTTACGAATATTTCTTGCAAAAAATATTCGAATTTAATTTTTAAAATTTTCTTAAATCTCAATCACAAATGTTTCGAAGGGATAATAGATTTAGGATTTTCATCTAATTCATTCGACCTCAATTTGAACCTATTCCACTCCCTTACGTTTGGAAAAAAATCAAAGAAGCAATCACGTACTCTTTTGAACGAGTTTTAATTAGATTGTGGCTCTAAAATTTCTTGATGAAATTCTAATAAAAAGTTTATGATAAATTCGTACGCATTAACGAAGGGAAGAAGAAAAAATTGAATTTTAGTGCTGCAGAGCCTGTAGCGCTTATTTTCGAATATTGGACATTAGGCATCTACATATCTGCGATTGTGAATCAAAAAAAAATTTAATTTTTCTTAATTAAATTCAGTCAATAAATTTAGTACTTGATTTCAGTCAAAATAAAAAGATTTTAATTACGTGAAGTAAAGAGATTTATGTACTCGTATCTTGATGAGATATGGTATGTTTTGATCAAGCATATTGATATCGTAAATAAAGTTTTATTAGTTTTTTGCTTACAGCATGTTGTGATATTTTCGTTTTGCTGGCCTAAATTAAATTCCTATATTTGAAAACGTATCGAGATGTTTCAATTCAAAGATTGAACCACTTTTTGAAAGGGTAGAGTTTGAAAAATTATTTTTTTCTCTTTCATTTTTGCTTACACTTGAAAGAGGCAGTTGGCCACTTTGGGAAATGGATCAGAAGACTGTCGAAAATTTAATTTTGTATAATTTCTCTGAAATCGTTATTGTTATAATCGCATCCGCCATCCTTTCCCTCCTCTTTCTTCCCACTCTGTTAATTTTTTTCTAATAGCAAAGGTGTGGCTGTCGAAGACTTGTTTTACTCTGTACCTCTTTTAAAATTATTATAAACAATATTTTGGCTTTACAGCAATTCGAAAAAAATTCCTACTGTAATACCACATTTTCTGCTGTTACTTTGAGGTATTTTTTTTCTGCCAAATATTCGACGTTTAGAATTTTTGCACTTTTGAAAAATTTTTTCTCTTATCTCGAGAGGTATAAATAAGCAAGAAATATTTCTGATATGTCGTGAAATTATCTTCGAATTTTTTACCCATCTTTTCGACCAATAAATTGTTTTTTTTTTTTTTTTGTTAAACTGACTTCAAATAAATTTAAATCGTTTTTCTCCCTTTTAGGTTGATTACTTTGGGAAAAATCATTCAAGATTATAAACTTATCTGAAAATCTATTTATTTGCTATTTTCTTAATAATGTGTGCTTTCTCTTTATAAAACTCTTTAACATAAGTAAACTTATTACGAGTACCTTAAATAATATATTAAAAAAATTACGTAATATACTCGCAAAAAAGCTCGAACTTTAATAAAGTTCATTGCCAGCATACGTTGGCTATTTAATTAAAGCTACGTAAAATAAAATAATAATTACCTGCATTCGAAGACCGGACTGCATGATTTTGATAAGTTTTTTTTTTTCTTTTTTTACTTAACACAAATAAAATACTGTTTAATCGATGTTTGTAGTCTATCACACTTTATGGTGAAATGAAAAATCTGCTCTCTAAATAATTACAAATCGACGATGAAGAAATTTTTACACGAATGCCTTATCAATAATTTGATAAAAACGGTGCGAGAGAGACTGACTGAATGAAAGAGAAAGACAGATACATGATTTATCTTATAATTACAATTGTATGTATGTGTGAGAACACGCCGCACAGCGTTCGTTCGCATATCGTGAAAAACTGGCCGTTTTATATTCCTCAATGCATCACACACACCCACCCTCGCTTCATCTTATCCTTCTTACCGAAGGACCATATTCCCATGTTTAATTTTAAAATGTGGACTTCGATAAGTGTGATGTACTGTACCTAATTAGGTATCGACAATACAATCGAATCGATAATACTACCAATACTTACTACATTTTACTCGCACGAGATGACACGAATAGAAAAACGTTTTTGTCGCTGTTGTATCAGTAGTTTGTATAATGTATGTAGCAGTGATAATGTTGTTGTTGTTGTTATTTATTTATTTATCTGTATGCATTTATTATAAACACTTAATTCTGAGCGTATTACGATATCAAAAACCATCGTTATAAGGTTAAATTTGTAGGTACAGGTAGATTGTAACTTCGTACATTCTTTTGCCGTTCGATTCGAGGCAGACAAAACATTGTAAAATGTAATTAAAGGTCGTTCAATTTGTTTTCAATATTTATCTCTCATTTATTTGACGTATTTGGATATGGATACGATTTTTCGTGTGTGTTTTCTTTCCCATATCCTGTAATGATTTGCACTTCTCATTGTTTACCTTTTTTTTGTTTCTTTCATTCTCGAAAAAATGTGTAAACTTTTCCATGTGAAATTCCCAATATCTTTTGGCACGAGCTCGGCACCTGATCAATTGGCAAGCTATAAATTCAAAAGTACTTGACCAAAGACTGCGTTATTTTATTATCTTTATTTTCGAGTTGTTGTAATCGGTGCAATGAATCAATGAGCGGGGAAAAACTACAATATTTTAGATTGTATACAGTATCGAGTATATAATGTAATTATTTTCCCCTTGACTTAGTGTTGTTATTGCAGACAAGATTTACCTACGGTTTTCATTTCTCATTAATGAATTGCCGGCCAAACTAAAATCCTTGCTAGGGACCTTAGTTACGAAAGGTCGTCGTCTTTCGTTTTGATTTTATTTCCCAGTCGTGCTTGAGACATAAACGTATCACTCTTACATATAACTTGGTAGCGCTGATTGGGACTTTTCAAATAAGTAGATATTGTTTTTCTCGAAATTTTTTTGCGTATATTTTTTCTGTTTCGGTTTCTTTGATAGAATGATGCAACAGTTCGCAAATTCATATCATCGTTTTTATTCCTAAAATTATAAATATGATAAAAACATCTAAATAACTAGTGAAAATAAGTACTCAATTATTTTATGTATGTACAAAATGAAGATAGAAATTAAAAGATTTTGAGGTAATTTTTAAAAAATTAGGGGCAAATTTGATTCCTAATCTAAAACATCGATTTGACTGCGATTTGGTCAAAACAAACTATTTAAATTTTTACCACAGTTTCCTATGTTAAATCATACAAAAAGTGGCAAGCCTTTGAGTCGCAAATTAATACTATTTTTTGGATTAAAATTTTGGAAATTTTCGTTTCTCAGTGTAAAAAATTACCAGCGGTAATTGTAGAAAATACCAGCGGTAATATCATTGGTAACCAATAGCAGAACGTTTGTATTGGTTGTGATATTAATGGTTAGAGACTGCACCGACTGCAGCAGTATGAACTTTACAGATAGATGATACACCATTTATTACAAGTTGTGCAAAAATGGTACACCTACTATTAATATCATTAACAAATGCATCTTGTATTTCCCGAACAAGACCATTGGTATTTTTTAACAAATACCAATGGTCTTATTGACAAATACCTCTGGTAATTTTCGCAATCACCTCTGGTATTCTCAATAAATACCATTGACATATTTGACGAATACCTCTGGTATTACCAACAATTACATATCTCTGGTATTTTCAATAAATGTCGCCGGTATTCTCAATAAATACCATTGACATATTTGACGAATACCTCTGGTATTACCAACAATTACATATCTCTGGTATTTTCAATAAATGTCGCCGGTATTCTCAATAAATACCATTGACATATTTGACGAATACCTCTGGTATTACCAACAATGGCATATCTCTGCTATTTTCAATAAATGTTGCTGGTATTCTCAATAAATGCCATTAACATTTTTGACAAATACCTCTGTCTTTCTGGACAAGTATATCTGATATTCTTAACAAATTTCTCTGGTATACTTGAAAGATATTTTTGGTATTACTGATGAATATTTCTGGTATTCTCTGGACAATTGCCAGTGGTATTTTCGATAAATACCTCTGGTATTTTTGACAAGTATATTTGATATTATCAACAAATTTCTCTGGTATTTTTTTTTTTAACATCTCTGGTATACTTGAAAGATATTTTTGGTATTACTGATGAATATTTCTGGTATTCTCTGGACAATTGCCAGTGGTATTTTTGACAAATACCTCTGGTATTCTTGACAAACAGTGTTGGCATTCTGCGCGCAGAATAAGTATTGTGCATTTTTGTGCAGAATAGGACGCAGAATGCATAACGACGCAGAATATGCAAAATACATAGACTGACATATAATGCAAAATTATTAGCTAAAATTTGTAATTACAAAGCCAAAAATTGTTGAAAATAGGCAAAATTTGAATCTTCAAATTTCAATTTCATTC
Source organism: Ferrisia virgata (assembly GCA_900060175.1). Lineage (NCBI taxonomy): Eukaryota > Metazoa > Arthropoda > Insecta > Hemiptera > Pseudococcidae > Ferrisia > Ferrisia virgata. Next base: position 6,544 of record FIZR01014917.1, read on the forward strand.
ATTTTTCATTTTTTAAAAATGATTAAATGAAAAAATATAATGTAATTTAGGAAAAAATCAATATACCGTTAAATCAATAGTATTTCATTGCAAATACAGTAATTTACTGTTCATTCTACGTATTATGCATATTCTGCATTCTGCATAAAATGGATACATATTCTGCACAAGCTGTTCTGCATGCAGAATAAAAAATATTCTACAGCGTTTATACTGCTCAACAACCCTGTTGACAAGTCTATGTGATATTCTCAAGAAATATCTCCGGTATTTTTTTTTTTTGCAAATATCTCTGGTATTTTTTTGACACTTACCTCTGGTATTTTTCAACATATACCTATGGTATTTCTTGGAAAATATCTGGCATTTTTTGACATATATCTTTAGTATTTCTTGGCAAATATCTCTGGTATTTTTTTTTTTTTTTTTTTTTTTTTTTTTTTTTTTTTTTTTTTTTGGCAGATACCTCTGGTATTTTTTGGCAAATACATCAGCTATACTTGACAGATATATTTGACATTTCTAATAAATATCTGAGGCACTCTCAAAAAATACCATTGACATTTTCGACAAATATCTCCAGCATTTTCTTGACAAATATTTCCAGTATTTTTTTTTTTTGACAAATACCCGGAGCATTTTTTCACAAATATATACCTCTGGTATTCATTTACAAGTTATTTTTGAGACATACCTTTGGTATTTTTGATAAATACTAAAGGTATCGTTTTTAAAATACCTCTGATCAGATATCTTTGGCCTTTTTGACAAATATTTCTGGTATTCTCCACAATTACCATTGGTATTTTTGATAAATACATCTAGTATTCTTGACAAGTATATCTGATATTCTCTACAATTACCTTTTGTAACTTTTTTTGGCAAATACCTCTGGTATTTTTCAACATATATCTTTAGTATTTCTTGGAAAATATTTCTGGTTTTTTTTTTTTTTTTGCAAATATCTCTGCTATATCTGACAAATATATTTGCTATTTCCGACAAATATCTCTGGTACTCTCAATAAATACCATTGACATTTTCGACGAATATTTCCAGTATCTTTTTTTTTTTTGACAAATACCTGGAGTATTTCTTGATAAGTTATTTTTGAGTAATACCTTTGGTATTTTTGATAAATGCCAAGATATCTTTGGCATTTCTGGTATTCCCCACAATTACTATTAGCATTTTTGATAAATATCTCTGGTATTCATGACGAGTCTATCTGATATTCTCTACAATTACCTTTGGTATTTTTTTGATAAGTACCACTGGTATTTCATGATAAGTACTCCTGGTATTCTGGAATTTTTGACATGTACCTGTGGTACTTCTTGATAAATATCCTTGGTATCTTTTTTACAATACCTCTGATATGCTTGAGGGATATCTTTGGAATTTCTGTCCACGATTACCACTGGCATTTTCGATAAATGCCTCTGGAATTCTCAATAAATACCATTGACATTTTTGACAAATACTTCGGATATTCTTGACAATTACGTTTGTTATTCCTTGACAAGTATCTGTAGTACTTTTTTGACAAACATGTAACTCTGATACTTTTGACAAATACCTTGAGTAGGTATTTTTTTTTGACAAACATGTACCTCGGGTACTTTTGACAAACACCTCTGGTATTTCTTGACAAACGTTTACATTATTTTGTGCCAGAGATATTGTGAGATTACCTTAAAAAATAATTTTGTACGCAAAAATACCTCTCGTCCCACCTTTAAGACTTTTATAAGTTTGGGGTTTTATTGAGTCCTTTGATTACTTTTATCTGTTCAAACCTATTGTTATAAAAGACAGATATGAATCCAATTTATACTAAAATCACACATTTAAAGCTACGAAAGCTGGTTGACACCGTCATCGAGAAAATTTCCAGAGTACCCGAATTCTTGGTACTCAAATTGACAATTTAATACTGTATAGTTCATTTCACCTACATATATTGCCTAAATTTAGGTGGTAGGAAGGAGAAAAGCCATAAATTCACCGATCTACGAGTTTTATCTTGTGCAATGCGTACTATTTCATAATTTCTTCTTAATTAAAAAAAATAATAATAATAATAAGACTTTTATTGTTAAAACAAAAATACGAAATCGAAACCACGTTTTTTTTTTTTTTTTCAAATATGGAAAATAACAAATCATCGCATTTTGATAATATCTTGTTAATTTGGAATAAGTCTCGATAACCTTCGACGCGAGATCAAATTAGAAAGATTTCGGTTTCACGTGAGTGCATTCTTTATCGTAAATTAAGTATTTACAAATTTACTTAAAATTTATTTATTTACTTATTTATATTTACATTGTATGTAAGTATTTTGCTACAATTTTCTTGTCCATTAATAATTTACATATTTGCAGATAAATACAATTTTATGTAGGTCTAGGTATCTTTCAACTTCTACGTATTTATTTCAAATGAAAAATATTAAATTGAGAAATAATTAGGCGAGACCCCTATCTTTTTTCTTTGGCTGTTATATTTTGATCATTTTACTAAGATAACTGAAGATAACTGTTTGCTTTATATTTCAATGAAATAGTTGACAGAGCTAGAATTGCAACGAAACGAAGATCGACTCACCTTTAAACGTTTGCTAGTAAAATTACATTTTAGGTTTCAGCTTTTGATTCGTTTATCGCTCAGTTAATTTGGGTTTTCTACTGAAAATAAATTTGGTCCGAACCGTATTCGAGTATACCTAATTTACTTTAGTCAAAAGTTCAAATTTCAAAATACCAACAGACTATGTAATAAATTTTCAATGCACAGCATTGTACTGGTATTAGACTTACACTTTTTACTTTCTTAATGCACCTACCCCGAACTAGATGAAATATCGCGTCGAAATTTTAAATTCATAACACGATAGGCAAATTTGTCGATAAAATTTACTTAACCCGGTATAGGTATTATTTACCTCGTAATAAAGTTTTTATAATCGTGTAAAAGTACTACGTTAAACGTAGGTACATAAATCGCCATCTTATCGTAATTAATTAAAATACGTGGTTATTTGTTAAACTATGTATTACGTCAGTACAAAAATTTATTGCGTTTTATAGGGTCAAATTTGGCAGCTGGGTAGGGAGAATGTGTTCACCCGGTACGAGCCTTTTATCTTAATAGACAATTCAAATTTACGTTAATTAAGCTCTAAAAAAGATTTCGATCGTGTATCATTCTGGTAAATTATTGTAAAATGGATTTTTTTCGTAATTCTCGAAAAAAAATAAATAAAAAAAAAAAGGAAAAAAATTCAACTCGATCTGCGAAATTATATGTACCTACAAATGTCAATAAACTGTTATCAGATGATTTTTATCTCGAAAAAAATTTCAACTGATGCATAATAATATAATATACTTGCTGCCGGAAAAGCGTTTCATCTTCATAAATAGCATTTTTCCTTCCTACTTATTATGAGCAGGCCATAAGTAAACAAATTACGTATATAAATAGATCAATTAGACTATTATTCTTATTAAATTACCTATATACAATTAAAAAAATGTAATTTTGTAACCGCTTAAAGTAAGCTATTTTGATAAACAACACGAACACGTATAATAATATGAAATGGGGAAATTGGAAGCAATTTTAGGTACACGTTGTCGTCTTCTTCCTTGTTTACAATATTTCGATGTTGTGTTATCATATTGCAGATGAAGTTTATGGGTGTAAATAAAATGTCAACGTATGTACGGTTGAAAAAATTTACGCATTAGCCATGCCGTATCTACATTTGATTAAAATAAGTTTTATCAGCGTTTTCATATTCACTGAAAAAGTAGACTATACCAGTACGGCGATAATTTTTTAACGAGTTTTGATAATAAATAATTTAATAATGTAATTCTTAAATCAATTATAATATACTTAATCTAGTTTATAAAATTACTCGTATATACCATTTTGTGGTTGTGAAATTGCATGCACTAAATAATACCTATATTTTAAATATTTATCTCGAGAGGTATATAATATGCATTAATGCAACTTTTACCCATAAGTACAAGTGTAGTACGACTTAATATAATACGATAAGAGGAAATCTAATCGGATGTATTTTTTGCAAATGTACCAAACTGTAATTTGGACGTTACGCTGCTGATATTCGCATTCATCTTTATCGATTAAAAGGCAAGTACATATTATAAGTAAATGCATAATTGTGATATTAAATTTATTCAAAGTAGAGATGGATAAAAATTTGCCAAAAGAAGGTTCATTTATGCGAATACTTGTATCGTGAAAAAAAAGGGTATTTTTTTACACGCTTTATCAACGCTAAGCTACGGTTTCGAATAATTTATAATTCACACATACAAACCGATAAATTACAGATAGATTTTTTTAAATATTTACATCGACCGTGTAATGTACGTACGTGTATCTGCTTGTTAGATACTTTTAATGTAGCTAATTACCTGTCTAGCTTAGTGGTACATAATATCTACGTGAGGAGGTATATCTATACTTAAAGGTGATTAAAGGTGTTATTTCATTTATCATTATTCGCAAATGGCGAAAGGGTTGTTTTTGCAGCTTTGTGCTATAAATGTAATTACAGAAAATTATAGAGTTGGTAGGTTATCCTGAAAATTATATATTCGATTTGGTGTTTAAATTAAATTACTTGCCTGATGGTGAAAAAATCGTCGAATTGGATGGTTTCGAATAATTCACCTGAATCATACAGATGCTCGAGGTTTTTGAGAAGTTGTGCTGGTTGTCGTATGTTTTGCATAGTTGGGTACTTGTAGGGAGTTGCGAGTGATGAATTAAATTTAACGCAGAAATACAGGGTGTTTCGGGAGTGGACGATAATATAAAGAGGGGTGTGGTACACCAGATCTTATACATGTGCGTTATGATGGTTGCCTACCTATCTGGAAATTCAATGCTGCTGTATGGAAAATTTAATTTTTCATTTTAGCTAATAAATTTTGCAACGAGGTTCTCTAGAATTTTGATTGTAACTTTTGAACGAAAAGTGTAATTTTTCCCTGTTGGTTCTAATTTCTAGAAGAAAGTCTGGCGAATAATTTGAGACCAAGAAAATGATGATTGGATGATTAGAAAAAGAATAAATGAGAGTTGAATATAAAAAAACGTGTAAGAAAAATCTTACAAAATTTTTTTTTCGAAATATTTCAAAAAAAGTTCGAAGTAACATACCAATATTATGCATTAAGAGTATAGTCCTGAGTTTACTCTTTCAAAATGGTTCTCTCCTTCAGGTCCCTATCACTCTTATTTTTCAAGTTA